>BSSO01000289.1:0-38220 GCA_030267885.1 Mesembryanthemum crystallinum
CTGCAGAATGAAACTGGCCAGCACCGTGTTAGGAACCGCACGGCCCAAAATCAGGAGCCGACCTTCCCTCTGGGTGAGGCTGGCCGGTCCCTCCAACTAGACGCGCGCAATCAAAAATCCAGTCTCTCTCTATCTTATCTTCTCCTATCACCATTTCCACCATTTGATTTTTCTCTCTCTGTAATGGCTGGAATTGAGAACAGAGAAATGGAAGCTGTGAGAAGAAGAATCTCCAATGTCACTAGCCATCTAAACCCATCATCCAACCCGAATTCTGACCCGAACCCACTTCAGGGATCCATCGGATTATCCAATTCTATGAATGATAGTTATCATCGGGTTCACGGTCAGCTGCCCACCCACCCAGTTGTTTGGACCCCTGCTACTTGTTGTGGGGATGATTCTGCTAAAGCTTTCACTGACATTGTTTATGAAAAAGCCATTGATGATGCCATTGCTAAGGTTCTTCTTTCATTTGCTTCAAGCTTCTTGGTTTCAGCATTTAATATGTGAGAGAACATGTAAAGGCTTGTTCTTTTCAACTTATTTTGATGGAACTGAACTGATTAGAATTGAATGCAGAATCATGTCCTAAGAGCATGTTGAGTTGTGGGTTTTTGAAATTTGGGTTTGGTTTATTATGATCCAAAAATATGTTATTTGAAAAGAGCATGTTGAGTTATGGATTTTTGAAATGTGGGTTTGGCTTATAATTCCAGGTAGTTCTTTCCAAAGGAATTTTGAAATTGTGAATCAAATGGTTCAAGTTTCACGAAATTATTACTATATGTATGATAGATACAAAGTACATTACTGTGATTATATGTGAATGTGGGTAGATTACAATCAACCGGCCAGAGAGAAGGAATGCTTTCAGGCCTCGGACAATTAAGGAGCTGATTCGAGCATTTGATGATGCAAGGGACGATAGTTCGATTGGTGTCATCATTCTCACTGGGATGGTAAGTTCCATTGATTTATGATTAACTCTGCCTTTTATCATTCATATGAGCTTATAGCTTGTTTGGTGAAGTTGGGATTTCGGCTTAGCTTATGAAATGTCTTTATTGGTTTTGAGTAATCAGATGTAGAATTCATTTTATTTTGTTTTTTGTTTTTGGTTTTAAGATGTTGAATTCATTTTATGCATGGTCAGCACATATTCTTAGTGAAATGTAAGTTGTTTCAGTGAACTTCATTCTTGTCTGTTAGGCAATGGTGGAAATTAAAGCTATGACAATGGAAATTTTGTTTGTTTTTCTCCTTTTCTTTTTTCTTTTTTTNTTTGATTATGCTCTATCAAGCATGGGGTAAGATAGGTAGGATTTTATCACTGAGTATACTAGCAATAAGATACAACATAAAGGCAACGAAGGGTGGAAGCCGCCTTCTGTGATGCAAAATCTGACACAATCTCTTGTAACCTAGCAGCAAACAAGCTAACTGTAAATGTGATTAACAGAAGTCTAGCACAAATGATTCCTCTTTTCGCTATTATAAGAAGTACCCTGGTTCTGATATCCTTTCTGACAGCTGCACTCTAAGCTTGCTGGTCTGAATCTTTGTTGTGAAAATACTGCTCTTTTCTAACTTGCCATAAGTGACATACCAAAGAACCATTGATGCTGCATAGATTTTTACTAAAGTTGACAACATTGCCTGTTCTTGATCCACTATAGCATTTTGGCATTTTGGCAGTTCACAGTACGGGGAATGAATCTGTAACCAAAAGGCAATAGCAGTGGTTCTGCAGCACCTTTGAAAACAGCTATAATTGAAAAACAAATGCTATCAAGTTTTAACTTCAGTCTTTCACAGTATGCTCTCACCATTTAGGACAGGGTTGCTCATCTGAAGTAATTTCATCCGATGTCAATAACCTCTCCTCTGTCTCTTCTGCAAGCCAAATTTGGGCACTGCCACTGTACTGTACACAAATTTAGCTAATTGCAATTTCCTAATACAATCCCATTTGCATCACACACTTAGATTATTCCACCCTACATGAGGTTGGTGGTAAGTGTTTAGTTGAGTTACACTTATCACATATATTGGCAAGTTTTTTTAAGTGTGTTATTTAATTATAATGGAGGTAATAGGAGTGTATGATGGCCTGTGCTTGAGAAGAACCAATAGTTCTTGATATACATAGCTAACAGTTGATACTGATAGATATAGCGGGCAAGAGAATTTGAGTGCAGTTTGAAATTTTGCGTGATGGCGTATGAAAATTCTCCTGAATTATGTTGTTGCAGGGGACAAAGGCATTTTGCAGTGGTGGTGATCAGGCCTTGAGAGGCAAGGATGGCTATGCTGACCCTGAGGATATTGGCCGCCTTAATGTTTTAGATCTGCAGGTATTTTCCTTGCTTTGAGCATGACCTGTAGATTTGGCTAGAATTGGTGGATGGGTTTGGGATGCTTGAATACTCATGTAGAACAATTGAGAATTCGATTGAACAAATAAAGAGAAGTAAAGAATATATAAAGATGGCATAAAGATATAAATGAGAAACCCTCCAGTAAACCTGGTAAAGAGGAATGAAAGGTCCATTTATTGACAATAGGTGGAGTACTGTGTACTTATAGTTATTAATCTCTTAACTCTAATAGATTCAGAATTCCTAATATAATCTACTGTGGCACCAAAATGTTCAAATCACAATAACTATATATGGATGGGTCATGGGTCATGCTGAAGAATTTGTGAAAGGGATTGGCCAGCCCCGACACTACCACCATAAACCTTCACCAACCGTCTTCTTTATGCCAAACTCAAAATGTGTCAAGCGGGACATACTTGGGGAAGAAACCATAATTCAAGAGATGAATAGGGAGGAAGAAGAAAAAGAAGTTATATCTTTGTTCATATTTGTTTCCTTCCTATTGACCAGAAAATAAGACTGGAGCTATTGGGTTTAAGATTATCTAAGTACTTACAGACTTACAGTCCAAGATTGATCATCTATATTCCACACATGGAAAAGGCAAAAAGGATGAAAATGTATTTACAGTCCAGGCTTGATCTTTTTTTTCTTTTTTATTTCTGTGATACTCCTTCAATTGAATGAGAATCCTTATATTTAATGGAGTCCCTTGAGAGTAATACAACTCCCAATATTTTAGGACCTTGTATATAGGAGGTAACCTCGAAATCATTTGCTTGTATTTCTTTTGAAGCTTGTTGTTACTGATAGCTATTTACATCTACTCTTTTTGGCCCCCATCCCTATGTAGGTCCAGATTCGGCGACTTCCAAAACCAGTGATAGCAATGGTATATATGCCCATGTAGTCATTGTCATCTCACTGCCTTGCAATATTCCCAGGATTTTTGTTGCTTGATTACTTGCCTTTCTAAGCTCAGGTTGCTGGGTATGCTGTTGGCGGAGGACATGTGTTGCATATGGTCTGTGATCTAACGATTGCTGCAGATAATGCCGTTTTTGGTCAGACAGGTCCAAAGGTTTGTCACTTTTGTTATAGTAGGCCTTTCACTTCCTTTCTTCGCGTTTTGTGGGCTTGGCGTTTGTAGTCTTATAGAATTGAGAATCTACTCATGCCATAAGTTTCCTGCAGATTAATTGTCAAACTGTCGAGTTTGGTTGAAACGAACACCGTCCTTTAGCAATGCAAGGTGATCACCTGCATAAAGTCGCAATTCAAAGGGGCCTAATCTTTTTCATATTTCAAAGACTTCCAATACTATCTCTCCCAATCCAATCTTAAAAGAGATTCTTTCCAAAACTCTTTTTTTTAATGAGATGACTTGTGTCTAGGTAATAGTAAAATGTCATTCATCAAGAACCCCATATCAAAATAAGCACAAGGATCTTAAAAGTTTTTGGAAACATTGAGACAAACCTGGTTGATTCTAACAGGGTTTCCTTGTGGCCTCATTTTTGCCTTGTGCCTTGTTTATCTTCCCTTTGAATGTGTGCAGCAAGATGGATATTAGGCCTTATCGAGTAGTTTTTGGCACACAGTTGTAGGCTTATGGTCCATAGAAAATATTGCCCATATCTCCTATCACTTTAACGCTCCTGTTACATATGCACCTAATGCTCTCTTTTAATGGGTTTCCCTTTCCAAATTTGGAGAGTGATGAAAGGCCTTATGATTATGAATATGCTTGTGATTACTAGCTGGTTTTGCAGCAATAATATGTGTAGCGAATATATCTCTCTTTTTGTGCTGATGATGTATGTATGCGGGTACAAATGGCAGGTTGGCAGTTTTGATGCTGGCTATGGAAGCTCTATCATGTCCCGTTTGGTTAGTTTTGATACTTGAAGAAACACTTGCTAGCTCGAGTTATTTGTGTAAAATCACACACTGAGCCATAAACACAACAATTTCACTTTGGAATTCTGGTCAAGCAGATTGGACCCAAGAAGGCACGCGAAATGTGGTTTCTTACCAGGTTCTATACAGCCACCGAAGCAGAAAGAATGGGACTCATTAATACAGTTGTACCGGTGAGTTCATCCATGGTCAATCTATTAAGCTCGCTCTTTGATTTGAGCGTGATAATGTCATATAAACTTTTCATTTTGTCGTTCTCATATTGCATTCACCTCAGTTCAATCTGTAACATACTTTCTCTCTCATGTATTAAAATTAGTTAAATATTCATAAAGAGTTCATGTGATGTGTAGTTGGACAAATTGGAACAAGAGACCATACAATGGTGCCGTGAAATTTTGAGGAACAGTCCCACTGCTATCAGGGTGCTCAAATCAGCTCTTAATGCGGTTGATGATGGCCATGCAGGACTCCAGGTATCTCAACTTTTGAATACTAGCAATTTTTCATTCGGTTAAATAAAAAGATTTGTACAATTACAGATTATTATAGAAACTTATTTATCCAAGAATTATGATCATTTTTATTACTTCATTGTACGTAAAACAGCAAATTGGAGGGGATGCCACACTTTTATTTTATGGAACTGAGGAAGGTAATGAAGGAAAGAATGCATATAATGAACGAAGACGACCGGATTTCTCGAAGTTCTCCCGTCGGCCATAATCATGATGCCAAGTTTGTTTCTTTGTTTGGAATTTTCTTGCTCTTTTCATTCCATGGCAGTATGAGATGTATTCTTTGGCATGCTATAATTATAAGTATTTCCTTCCGGATTTAAATCTTGTTCATATTCGGTTCGGTTGGGGGGCGATTCATTTAAATTGAATAAGGTGTCAGCTGCCATCAGAGAGGTTATAAAATCATGGTGAAATCATACCAACAAAGTGATACCTTAATACTTATGATCATTTTGTAATTAGTATGTTATGAATACATGCTAGTAATACTATTGACATCACAAGTAAACATATTGCAAATTTCTATAAGTTAAAAGAAGTTTAAATCATCATGATCGAACTACCCTATTGTAATCATTTTCTATGTAACAACAACAACACTTGGTACAAGATGCAATGCTAAGGTGATCCAATTGTATTTAACCTTGTCCATATAAGGTCCGATTGACATTTTATATATAGCAACGGTTCCTAATATCCAATAAGAGGTCTTCACAAATTATACCATCAATCAATATTTCAAATTTACATAATACTCCTAGTTTATTGTACAAAGTAAAAAACGGGTACCAATCCATATTCCCTTTTGGCGCTTAAGGGCCCATTGGCTTCTTGTTATCTCATTTTGTTTCCCTCTCACATCCTCTTCCCTCTCTTTTATATATATTCTCCTCTTTCTCTAAAATGATTTTCTAAGAAACTAAAACGAGGTTAATTAGAAGATTTGAAATTCAGTATAAACTTATTGAAACTCTTAAGAGATGAGGACATAAAAGTGGGGAGAGAAAGAATAAGAGAACAACGAGAGGAAGCAACTCTAAATCCTAAAGCTAAGCCAAATGATCCCTAAGTTATTGCCAAATCCAAAGCACAATTGGTATACATTAGTGTGGAGACCACAACCCGAAGGGGGATGGTCCCCCACGTGATAAGCTCACTCGATTTTTAGAAAAGATATTGCCAATAAGTTTTAGTAAAAACTTATAAAATTAAACAAAAGATCAAGTTGGCATTTTATGAAATCACGCCTAAGAGAGCCTCCAGTTATCGAAAGGGACATTCCGATAAGACGTTTACTGAACAGACAAATCGAAGGTACAACCCGAAGAACATTTGCCGAAGGGACATTTGGAGGTCACCACTTAGGGTTTTAGAAAACTCCATTTCCCAATTGTCTCATACAGCCTCTGGCGTGGAGACTCTTGACTTCAATTGGTCGAAACCAATTTCTTGATTCCGCAGGGATGAGGTTACGTCTTCGGATGGAGTGCATCCTAAGCCGCCCGTTTAGAAAAACAATCTCTTCTAATCACTCTCAACAATATTAATAAATTAAAGGATCAAACAAATGAGACAAATAATCTATATTCATGCTAGAAAGCAAATCGATCAACTTCAACAATAGCCATTATCAAATATGATAAAACATGATTAATTAAAAATAAAAACTAACCAAAGAAAGAATGCTTTTAGATTTAGGCGCCCTCGAGTTAACCTTGGTGGTAAATGTCGTCGATGAGCAATATTCAGGAATTCGGAACTCTGACAAATTGAGTGGGTTTCTTTGTGATTGGACAAGGGGCGGGGATTTTAGTAGTGATGCTAAGGCGTATTCGGAGGAATTCCGATCTCAGTTTAGGGGAATGGCGAAAAGAGGTATTTATAAGTATAGTAGACGTGGGAAAGGACGGACAGAGGAAGCCGCACATCCTCATGGGAGGGCCGCGCGGCTTCGTGAGAAGGCCGCGTGGCCATCCCAGGAATGCGCGACTTCCTCTGTGTCACAGGGGAAGGTCACGCGGCCTTCCCTCCTATCACAGGGAAGGCCACGCGGCTCTGGCACCTGACTTGGACAAAGGCCGACGTGCATTCTATATTACTTGCGTATTTTTGAGCTTTTGTGTTTGGGCTATCAATCTATCATCAGTCTGATTCGATTTATAAAATCACCGATTTTAATTTAACTCGTCATTGGGCTTAATAAAATCAGGTGCTAACAATAAGGTGCGTGAAGTTAAAAAATTAGCACCTAGTAGCATTCATTTGGAATTATTAAGTAAACTTGAGAAATCAAATCCTGGTGAATCATTTGATTCAATGTGAAAACTTTGCTCATTGTTGCTGCTATTTTCTTCTTCTTTCTTCTCTTTATCATCATGATGATCAAAGATTGCATCCTTACTCTGTTTGTGATGAATGATGACAACAATTGTGTGATTTCAATGTGATGAGGAATTGGGGTGGAGGCATCACTAATATATAGAAGGTTTGGAGAAAGAGCTAGGGTTAGGAAAATGTTGCAATACACTTTGATTTGGATATAGCGATTATCGAATATAGATGACACATCATTATGATGTTAGCATTTGAAAGATAAAGATGCCACATATAAATTGATCATTCTAGAATAGTTTCTTTTGTTGTTAGTTTTTCAATTTTTCAGGTTACAACATGTACTTACGTGCATGGGCAACAAAAAAAATATTGTCGAATAACTTTTAAACCGTTATATATATACACGCCAAAATATATTGTCAAATGTGGAAAAATTCAATTTGGGATGTAGACAATGGCGACGTATGATGGATGCATGTTAATTCATGCTACATATATTAGCCGACACGGTTATGCAAGCATTTATCACTTTAGAATATGATAGCTAATCAAACTCTTTAATTATTTATTTTATTTCTTCTCAACACTTCTATCGCTTCATGATATAATTTAGTTGTTTGTTTATTTATTAAGTTTCTCACGAAGTCCTCATTAGATAGGGGGCAAGATATTTATACATTGTTTGCACAATTGTTTATTAAAATGGAAAGAAATCATGATGAATATACATTTATTTTTTAGGTAATTTCTATTATGAAAGTTTTTATATTTAGGCATTCAAGGTTTGGCCTAATCTCCATTTGGGTACCCGTAGTTTGATTATTCTCATCTTAGATAACCAAACTTTTGAAAATTTTATCACTTTCATGTCTTCATGATATGCCATAGTCTAATTTATTTGTTTTTTAAAGAATGTTCTCATTTAATAGTGCTTCAGATAGTTAATATGTAGCTTATTTGTTAATATGGAAATAAATCATAATACATATACAATTTTTAGGTAATTTCTTTACCCTAAATGTTTCCTTCTTCATACATAGCATTAAGCCATTAGTTTCTTTTCTTTCTTTTTTTTTTTTTTTTTCTGGAGGCGGCATGCATTAAGGTTGATAGAAATTGAACCTCAACTTCACGGTTAGAGAATGATATTTTTAACTACTGAAACATATCTTGGATAATATTAAGCCACTATTGTAGCATGCAGTATTTTTTTGTTGGGAGCTCTCTCACTCTTTTCATTCCATGAAAGTCAACATGGCTTAAATGGGAAAGGTTTTTTTTGAGTTAAGTCACCTAAATACCCCTCTCCACTTACCCTCATCATTTTTCTCAATCCACTTGCCCTCCACTATACAAGAACATTATTAGAAGTCAAGGACCATAACAAACTTCCTTATTTTACGTGCAAAAGTCAAGCATAACGATTTAAATGAAGCGGAAAGAGTATAAGTTTTGTGTCTTCATGATATGCAATAGTTTTAATTAGGTCTCCCAAGAAATATCCTCATTTTATAGGTTTAAAATAGTTGATATATATGTCATTTCTTTGTTAATATGGAAAGAAATCAAAATGGATTCACCTGTGTTTTAGGTAATATCTATCTACGTGATGCAAATATGGAAAGAAATCAGAATGGATATGTCATTTCTTTGTTAATACTTCTTTGTTAGGTTACTCCTAGTCTCATATATGTATTCTATTTGACTATATTCCTTTTAATTATTATTTGTGGCATGATCATATCAACAAAGTGTTATCTTAAGTCATAAGTTATTGCAACTAATGACATGAAAACATTCTTGTAAAACCATCAGCATCACAATGAGCCAAAGAAGCAAAAGTACTAGTATAAATTTTCAAGACCATTACTTTTCTCATTCCATAATCAGGAAAAAGCATAAGTTTATACATATGAAGTTGAAATATTCTTCATGATTGAAAGTCACCATACTACAATTATATCGGTTATCTATTAGGTTTTCGCATACACTCGGGGTCCATTCAGATTAGTTTCCATGATTTTTGATTTTTCCTTTTTTTTTTAACTTACCTCTGGCCAAATATTGAAACATCAAATTAGTAGTACTAACCCATTGTAGTTTGGAGAAAGCAACTGATCAATCTCCTTACACCTTGATAGTTTAAGCTATGCTGATAGAACTATAGAAAAACTAGGTCAATTATCCCCTGTATCATACCAGAATATCATTCCCTTGACAGATCCATGAGAAAGCAAACGATCACCCACTTTTGGCAGATTTCAGTCACCATAATGACCAACATTTTCAACCAATTTTGCCATGAATGAGCTTTAGATAACATAATCACAGATTCACATGCTGGCATGCTGCATGCATGTTCTGAAGGAAAATGAAAACATCAAGAAGAAAAAAGAAATGCACACAAAGAGAGTTTTGTAGTTATAACCTTGTATGGAATGGAAAAATTATTGCCAATTATTCGATTAGATTCAGCTGATCTGCAGAGATACCAAGCAAAAGCACAGCAGCTCATCAGTCTGATAGATGTAGCCAACTTATTTGAGGCTGGATTTCATCCTTGCCAACATTGTCAAACTCAATCAAATTAAGATGTTGATGCGAATACTAGAAGCAGAACCTAGTAGGATAGAAGTTTAGACACACATGCACACGTTTAACGTTTTGATCGACCCGTAAGCTGGAAACCCATGCTGCTAAGTGCAAACCTTATTTTGCCGGCCCAAAAGGATATGAGGTAATAAGGAATAGTGTAAACCTATCTTGAACCAAAATTGATTGATTACTGGAGTACAAAAATAATACCAAATATAGCATGTTTTTAACCAAAAGAAGATCAATACATAGACATAGAATATAGAGATAAAACAGCTACTGTCATTCGAGGAACTACCGAACTAGCACAAGGGGAGTAAAGCTTCCCAGCATTCAAGCTCGGGGAGTCACTGAAAGGCTGCTTAGCCACCATTGAGCTACTAAGGACAATTTCCAAATTCAGACCAAAATGATAAAGCAGTGTCAGAGTATATGGCAATCAATATCGTAGATCAAATGCATGTTTTCACTTCACCATAGATTCTCTCACAAAAATCTCTAAGAAGCAACAGCCACTTATATGCCTAAGCATATATGTCTATCCAAGTCAAAATGGTTAGGGCAGATACTCTTTGAACCACACCCACCAGCTAAACAGTTGTTACCTCATTAAGTGTAGAATAATAACAGTAATAACAGTAGAGGTCATTAGATTCCGTAGGGAACCTTGTGACTTGACAGCTGAAACTCAAAAAAAAACCTTTTATGTCCATTCTTAAGGTGCATCACATAAGTGGAAGATGTCCAAATAAGGAAAATTCATCAATCATTCCATGTAGCAATATAACTGAAAATGCAAGGACAGAAAGAAATAGGAAAAACAAGGGTGCATACAACTTGAAATTTAAAGCATAACTGTAAGCTTCAATGTGGTGCTGAAATTTGGCATGCAAACTTTCTACATTAAACAAAGCATTTTATAAATAGCTTATCGTAAATTTAGAAGTAGCAAACTTCAAACATTGGGTATTGAAACACCAAAATTATAACTACTCTTAACATGCATCAAGTTGGGAAAAGATGTCTAATGTAAAGAAACATTGTCATAACTTCATGCTTCAACATGTAGCTGAATTGACGTCAAGCTTTAAAGTGTCAAAATGGCAAGCAAACTACTTATATACATGAAGCAGCTCATGAATAGCTTACTCTAAAAATTAAAAGTAACAAACTCCAAAACTTGGGTGTTGAAACTTCCCAAAAACCAAAAAACAAAAACAAAAACAAAAAAACAACCACCACCTCATTGGAATTTGATAGCTTCACAGAAATGAGAGTAGAAGATCATATTCAGAATCAATGGCTTTCTTGTCCATAGTTTTTCCCTTGAGTAATGCTTATCAAAGTAAATCCCAAGTCACATTTCATTTTTCCACATCAACGCGAAAGAGAATCAGAGGTGATTATAGTCAACCAGGTGAACTGATCACCAATTTAAGGTATCTAATCAAGCAACTAGCTGCCTGCTGCAGTAACAAAAGGACAAAAGATCATTCGCCTTCTTACACAAAAAACAAAACTTTATGGGACAGGCATGCATAGATCTTCCACATCTACTGATCTACTTAATTGAGAATATTTCTTTCAAAAGGTAAATAGGCAAGATCACCCCTCAAAATGGTCCATTTAACTTTTCTAGCGCCTTCATGTGCCCTATTGACATATCTTCTATTTCCTATTTCCTTATAAGAGAATGCAGCAATGTGCATGCCACCACGATTCATCACATGGTGCTACAACAGTTATTATTTTCACTAAATCATTAACCTATATCTCCTTTCACAAACATGCACACATATGAGCATTGCAACTTTGAGAATGACTGAAATATATCTATTTGTATTTGTCTTCCTCAAAGTTGCATGGTCATTTGCACTAGGCCTCAAACTGTCATCATATAACCTTCAATCAATCAACTACTTCGGCCTAAATAGTACTGTTCGACAGCCATTTCTGTTTCACCGGTTGCTTGAATATGAGATGTGTAGCTCATACTTCTTTTAGATGCTTAAGGCTCAAGCTATCTTCAAAACAGAGCGACCGCTTTCTTAATGCACACGTTGCTCAGTCTAACATGATGAAGCTGTCCTCTATTTCTCTAATCAAAATCTAGTCCTTTGACTATCATCCATTCCACCCGTCCTGCCAAATATTCTTTCCTATATTTCCTTTTTTGTTTTTTTCTTTATTTTTTTTTTAGTTTTTTTTTTTTAGGGGGGGGGGGGGGGCGATAAGGCTGGTGTTAACCCATAAAAATAAACAGATGGCAAAAAGAATACTATGAACTCGAAATACCACATACAAACTATGCTTGTGTTTATGCTTATCAGACATATGTAAAAACAAAAGGCAGTGCTTTAATGTCCTACATCAAGCATTTACTGGTAACAAGGACTAAATCCAAGATGAACAACGTTTATAAATTTCTCAATTCTCAGTACAGCGTATTCTTTTTCTTTTCCTTTCCTTTAGTCTACTGTAGAGTTGTCCTTAAAATGAGATGTAATAGCTAGCTCATTTATCAGCTCAACCTATGACAATAGAATGTCTGGGGGCTTGGAACTGCAGTTTCTTCTCTTTCATCATAATTACACTAGTGTCTTATCCATCAATGCAGTTTCTCTTAAACAGGAAGTGCTTTTAGTGCCTCTCTTCCCATGTCAGTTTCTGATGGAGGTCAAATCCTCCTACTAATACATCATAATGACACTAATCAGGAGCCCTTTTTATATTTGGTTCTTTATGAATGTATAATTGCTGTTGGGAAAAAAAGAAGTCTCATAACAGTGATTCATATTGAGTCCAATGTCCATTTTGTATATCTTCTTTGTCTCAAAGTTTGGCTGTCGTAACTCTTAACTGCTCCTTGAGCTACTACCAAATTGACCTCTTGACAGTGCATTGTCTGGAACGACTGTAAGTGGTTCACTAACATTATTTGACAAAAAGGTCTCATACCCTACTTTCATAATATAGATCAATGTCTCTTCTCATATCCTTTGTCCCCTATCAGAATCTATATCTTTAGACTGGCAAGGTAACTGGAACAAGTTCAATCAATCAATGCACAAACAACAGCAATCTAGAGTACAGAGGATAATGTAGCATACAATCTTGGAAGATAAATGAGTGAAGAAGCAATGAGGTCAATCCAAACAATAGATTGTCCAAAACCAACACAAAATTAAATAAACAAACAAAAAGCTTGAGGAAACTTGACACCCTACAAAGACAAGTTCACCACAATATGACATAAAACAACTGCAAGTCTGCAACTTTAAGATTCTGATTCTGCAATGAAATTTATCAGTAAAAAAAAAAAAAAAAAGAAAGAAAAAAGCTCTCATATCAAGAAAACGATTATTTTGAAAAAGGAATAACCAGTCTATACTATATCTATTGAAGTTATATTTGCTAAACTGATAGATGCAACTTCTATTTCCATAAATGATATGCCACGCATATGTGTTGCATGCAAACATGAACAACCTGAATCTCTAATAACATTGGCAGGTGAATACATACCTCCTGCATGCTAATGAGGTAACATAGAATGTTTGTGCTGATTCCTTGCATCAAGCGGTGCTGAGAATGGTTGACAAACTACCCATGACTCGCATCATTTTTGCGTCAGTGATCAAATAGCTTTCTTTATCACCTCCAGTCAGAAAGTGCATACATATTGGGTTCATAAATATTTTCTACCCATCCCTTTGACGAGACATAAACAAACCAAAAAAAAAAAAAATCTAAAAATGAAGAGCATGGTAGTCTATAGTATCAACACATACCTAACCTCGGTATCACTCCATCCCATTTCAAGGTTTCCACAAGTAGATTGGACATGTGTTATAAGGAATAAAATCATACATCAAGCAACCACCTACCCAAGCACAGCACGAGACATTAGACAAAGCCACGTTATCAAGTACTACGGTTTTACCATTAGACATAGACACCCTTCAAAAATCCAAGACCTAGGCAACAATTAATACCTTGGTGCTGGTATAAGTTCATGCTGAAGATACCTTAATCCAAAACCCAATCTTTTCACATTCCTTTCTATGCTTCATAAGTAAATTGGTTAAGGAAGTCTGTTTAGCAAAGCTTTACTCCTTAACCAACCCCTGAGCTGTCTAAAACTCCTTAACCAACCCCTGAGCTGTCTAAAACTCCTAAACACCAAAAACCCATCAGCCAACCACCAAAGAATTTAGCTTTGAAGCCTGAATTCATTGATAAACCCACTTCCTCATCTCTTCTACTCTACCAGAAGTACCAGGTTCTGAAACAGTTGCAAACAAGTCATGACTGGTTTCATAGCCTTTACCTAAACAATCTTACACTCTTAACAACAAAACCCTTAAAACCCTATAAACAATATCCAAAGAAATTAACTTTGACGCGAATTTCACTACATAAAGCACACCTTACCTCAACAAAAAAAACAAAAAAAAAAAAAAAAGAAAAGAAAAGATAAAAAAGGACAACCTAAGAAAAAATAAACATTTAGCAAGTTGGTAAAAAGCTCGAACCTTTATTCAACATTTAGAACCAAGGAGACAAAGAGGAGATTTGGGATCACTGCACGCAAAAATGATACAAGTCAAGTGGGTAAGATTTGGAGAAGCTGCTTCAGCACCCAATTTCAATACAAACCCACGCATCCTCACTCTTGAGATTTAGCTTCAAGCTTCAGTTTTAGCTGATTGGGTAATTGTAGAAGCATCATACAGTGAAATCACTGGAATTTAGGTACATTAGAAACAAACCCAGTAAAATTTGAGCTGAATCATGAAAGATGGGATATCGAATTAAAATGCCCAAAATTTGTCTGTTATACTAACCTGGGGATTTTGTGAACAACGGCGTACAATGCCCAGTTCGTTCTTTCTTCGCATTTGGGGGTTTGTGGAGTCACATTTGTTGGGCCGCAAATCGGGTCAGAACCCAGGCTAGAACAACTTCCTGTCACAAAAGACACCATAGCCTGATTGGTTACTCCATTTGCCAGGTAGCAGCAAGTTATTTGATATCCACAGTTTTGGCAGGCCCAACGGATCTACAATTTGGGTCTGGGTTTGGGGAAATTCCTTCAATGCCGATTTACAAGGTGCAGGTCGTAAACCGTGCACGTGGCTCACAATCGTGGCACTTTTGAAGAAACAGTCGATTTTGGTATCCGGTTGGAATAATGGTACGCCACAAACACGACACGAACATGGAGAAGCGCCATTTCTATTTTCCAGAGGATAATATAAGTTTGATGTGTGTTGTGTCGAGGTGTGTGTTGTCCGTGTATCCATCACGCAATACGACACATATCCAAGGTGTCCGTGCTTCAGAGGTTGTCATGATATTGAGAGTATGTTATGTAGAATATGATTGTCTAACCAACAAAATCAACAACCTTTTTTTCTTCTTTATTCTTAACATATATTTACACCTACTTGTAATACCCATTTCTAACCCTTTCTTATTTAGGGTTAGTAGCGAAATGGTTTTTCTTAAGTTTTGTGATTATCCTTTTCGTTTTTATTTTTAGTTGGCCATGATGTCCTATAACCATTCAGGTTGCACTAGCCAGCTATCTGGCATGGACCTTAATCCTCTTATCCTCCCTCTACCTTGTTGCCTTGCTAGTCTTACTCGTAAGTGCAATAACACAGTTGGCTGACCTAACTCTTTAGACAACTATATAAAAGGGATCACGCTTCATGGTCATAATTATTAAAAAAGCATTGACTAACCACAAAGCCAAAAAGCATTTGTAAACTGTAACTATGATAATATCTCAAGCCATACTCTATATTTCATTTGCTATCGACTATCTATTCCTCCTCTTAAACCATGCTTCTGTTATTCTTAATCTAGGGCTCCCGTTGGTCTTTTTGCCGGTAGTGAGCCCTAAATTCCATTAGTTTCTCACTATTTTTGTTAGTTTCGTGTAATATTTATCGTTTCTCTTTTTGATAATCTTTTGTCCCATCTATTGAATACTTTTGTCTCTCTTTATAAGACTATCGAGATCCCTATTTCATCAAGACTTTTGTTGTGGTTGGTTTGTTGATAGTTTGTTCATTTGGCATTGCAAAGGGATGTCAACTCTTCGTCTATGGAAATCAGAAAAATTTGAACACTTTAAAATACTATGTTGGATTGATGGGCCCACTCGTGAAAGGCTGCACTGTGAGACAATGAGTTGATAGAGGGCATGTAGGATTGTTAGATCTTAGTTTTCTTATAATAGAGATTTATTTTGATTTTGTATTTCATTTGATTTTGATAGCCTTTTGTATATGTCGTATGACTTTTAATTAATGAATTCATAAACATGTGTAGGTTTGATCAAGGTAACATGCATGATGATTGATATCTTGTCAAAGGTAGAAGAAGGTTGTGAAAATAATCTTGAGACGTTCAAAACACACGATCTACTTGTCAATCTCATATTTATGTTTGATACAAGTAACATATATGATATCTCGTAAAAGGTAGAGGAAGTAAGCCTCTATATCACACTTAGAGTTAGGAACTGGGGCGAAGGAGGGAGGAGACTAAGGTCCATACTAACAGCTGGTTACTCGGGCTCGAGGAATCTGTATTGATTAAGGCACCAATTTTTTTTTTTTTTTTTTTTTTTTTTGAGCTATTATTGCCAACTCCAAAACAAATAAAAGGAAGAAAAAGAAAATCACAAAATTTGAAGAAATTACCATCCTTTAGCTAATCTTGTAAAAGTACAATCCTTGAATAAAAAGGGTTAGAAAATTGGAGTTAAGCTTCTAAAAACGATCGAGTATCTCTCCTCTCCCCCCGCCCTCCCTCAAATCTCCTCTTTTCAAAACCCTCACTCATTCACTCTCTCTCTTTCTCTCATTACCAAATGTTCGATCCCAAAAATTCGCCAACAAACCTTACAAAACCCTAATTTCCCTCAAATTCCGACCCAAAATCATGCCGCTCTTCATCTCCGATGAGGAGTTCGACCGGATCAAGAACTCCGGCGACGCCTCGGCGGTGGCGGACAAGGCCGACGCCTTCATACGAGGCCTTTACGCCGACCTCGAGACCGTTCGAGCCGAAGCCGATGCCGCTTCAATCACCGCTGAGCAGACATGCTCGCTCCTTGAGCAGAAGTACCTTTCTCTCTCCTCCGAGTATTCGGCTCTCGAGTCCCGCAACTCGCAGTTCGATTCCAGTTTGCAGCAGCGGGTTTCGGAGCTGGCCCAAGTTCAGGCGGATAAGCACCAGCTTCATCTCAAACTCGTAAGATTGTTACTTACCCTATTCATAGTATGATAGTTTGATGTTTTATTGGTATAATATTACATTTATAGGCATCTGTGGTTAAAACTGTTCGATAGCGGACGCAATCCACATATTTATTGAAATGTCAGTGTGTTATAGACTTCTGCTTGTGTGAATTTGGGTAGTGAATAGTGCTCCCTACTTACCCTATTCGTGATATAGTAGTGTAATGTTTTTCGTATAACCCACATGTATAGGCATCTGTGACTGACCCACATTTATAGTGTAATTTTTTTTTTGATATAGCACACATTTGCAGTGCTAGAATTTGAGTTGGGTTCGCGATTATAATATAATACCAGTGTGTTGGTTGAGTGAATTTGGGTTAATCAATACTGCTCTCTACTTTATCAGGATTTTAATGTGTTAATGTTTTTCTTGAATGTTTTGATGTAACCCAAGTTTTGAAACTAGGTTAAAGGGGTGAAGGGAAGAGATGGGATGAAAAATTGTTCCCTTTGAGTGGGAATTTGAGAAAGGATGGGGGAGGGAAGGAAGATTTCTTAGCTAGTTTGGGAATTTTAGTTTGATTAAGTGAAAGTGATTGTTTTGATGTTGGTTGTGTTACAGGAGAAATATGGTATTTGGTATAACCCACATTTGTAGGCATCTGTGAGTAACCTGCATTTGTAGTGTAATGTTTTTTTTGGTATTTCCCACATTTACAATGCTCGAATTTAAGTTAGGTTCACAATTAAAATCTAATATCAGTGTGTTATGGTTGTGTGAATTTTGGGTTAATCAATACTGCTCTCTACCATATTAGGAATTCTAATGTGGGAGTATTTCTTTTGAGTATTTTAATGTAACCCAAGTTTTGATACTATTTTAAGGGGTGAAGGGAAGAGATGAGGTGAGAATTTGATGCCTTTGTGTGGGAATTTTAGGAAGGATGATGTATTAGCCTGTTGGAGAAATTTTGTTTTTTTAAGTGAAAGTGATTGTTTTGACATTGGTTGTGATTTAGGTGAGACAGATGCTTGTTTGGATTGGTAATTAAAGGCCTGTAATTTGATCTGGCCTTAAATTTTCAAATTGAATGCGTGACTAGTGTTTTTTTTCTTGCTGTTTAGGATTGTTGATAATATTTTGTGTGTTTTGCTCGACTCTGTATCAGATTGAGAAAGATGGAGAAATTGAGCGTCTGTCGACAGAGGTAAAGGAGCTTCAGAAGTCGAAGAGGCAGCTGCTAGAAGTGGTTGGGTTGAAGGATGGGGAGATTGGTGAAAAGAACTCTACAATCAAGAGTTATCATGACAAGATCATGGATTTGACTGACCGTGCTGCTCAAAGGGAGGCAAGGCTGAGTGAGCTTCAGGCGGAGTTGGTGCGTTCAAGGGCTAATTGTGACAGACTGTCGCAGGAGAAAGAGCTTATTGAGAAACATAATGGTTGGCTCAATGATGAATTGACGGCGAAAGCTGACAGTCTCCTGGAGCAGCGAAGAAAATGTGCAGAAATTGAGGCAGACATGTCTTCAAGATTGGCTGATATGGAAAAGCAATACAACGAGTGTTCTAGTTCTTTGAATATGCATAAGGAGCGGGTCAGAGAACTTGAAACAAAACTGGAATCTCTGCATCAGGAGCTATGCTCAGCTAAAGACAATGCTTCAGCCGCTGAGCAACAATATTCAGCAGAAATCGCAACTGTATCTAAACTTGTTGAACTCTATAAAGAGAGTTCAGAAGAGTGGTCCAAAAAAGCTGGAGAGCTGGAGGGCGTGATTAAGGCTTTGGAGACCCATTTGAGTCAAGTTGAAAGCGATTACAAAGACAAGCTTGAGAAAGAAGCTTCTGCTCGGAAGGAAGCAGAGGAGGAGTCCATAGAGCTGAAAGAGAAACTTGCCAAGTGTGAGTCTGAACTTGAGGCTAGTAGGAAGGCTAGTGAGCTGGATGTTCTCCCATTGAGCAGTTTTACCGCTGAAGACTTTATGCATACGGCTATCACTAACCATGCCGCTGGAGACACTCATGCACTTGTTCCTCATGTCCCAGCAGGTAACTCTCTTATCTGTATTTATGCTATATGTTTCACTATGAGCTAGTTTTATCCAGAATTTGCTATCGTCATGGTGAGTTACAGAACATGGATCAAATCTGTACAACCTTGGGATGAAGAAGTTTTTTTTTTAGATGAAGAGCTATACCAAAATTTTTGATCGTGCTTCCTCCTTCAGCTTTAAATGAAGAAGTTTTTCGATACTGATTTCCATAGTATTGTCATGCTGCATAATCTCCTACATACTGATTGCAATGTCTTGCCTCAACAGGTGTCTCGGGAACAGCTTTAGCAGCATCCCTTCTCCGGGAAGGTTGGAGTTTGGCTAAAATGTATGCTAAGTACCAGGAAGCTGCAGATGCAATGCGGCATGAACAGCTGGGTAGAAAGCAAACTCAAGCAATTTTACAGCGCGTCCTTATGGAAATAGAGGAGAAAGCTTCTGTCATATTGGATGAACGTGCAGAGCATGAAAGAATGGCTGAAGCTTATGATCTGATGAATCAGAAGTTGCAGCAATCTTTGTCTGAGCAGGCCATGTTAGAGAAATATAACCGAGAATTAAAGGCTGACGTGAAGAGGCGTGAGCGTGAGTATGATTATGCGCAGAAGGAGATTGCTGATCTGCAAAAGCAGGTTACCATCCTTTTAAAAGAATGCCGTGATATACAAGTACGTTGTGGATCTGTGAACCATGAGTACAGAGATGATGATGCTGCTCCAATGAATGATATTGGTGACGAGTCTGATGTGCAGAAAGTAATTTCTGAGCATCTGCTCTCTATCAAAGATATCAAGGGGCTGGTTGAGCAGAATGCTAAACTTCGTAGCCTGGTCCGAAGCCTTTCTGATGAGATTGATAATAGAGAAACACAGGTCAGAGAACAATTTGAGGAGGAGCTTCAAAAGCACAAGGAGGAGGCTGCTTCTAAAGTTACGGCAGTGCTTGAGAGAGCAGAAGATCAAGGTAGAATGATCGAATCGCTGCATTCCTCTGTTGCTATGTACAGGAGATTGTACGAGGAGGAACATAGACTCCGCTCATCTCAACCTCAGTCTATCGCAGCACCTTCTGCAGATGGGAGGAAGGACTTCATGCTGCTTCTAGAAGGCTCTCAGGAAGCTACAAAAAGGGTCCAAGAACAGGCTAGTGAGCGTGTACGAGGTCTCGAAGAAGAGCTGGCTGCCCGCAAGGCTGAGACCATATCCTTGCGTTCTGAGCGAGATAAACTGGCTTTGGAAGCAAATTTTGCCCAAGAAAAACTCGAGAGATTTATGAAAGAATTCGATCACCAAAGGCAGGAGATGAATGGCGTTTTATCACGGAACATTGAGTTTTCTCAGCTCATAGTTGACTACCAGAAGAGGCTGCGTGAAAGTTCTGAATCTCTGCACACAGCCGAGGAGCTTTCACGAAGATTGAACATGGAGCTTTCTGTTATGAAGCGAGAAAAAGAGCTGCTTTTGAATTCGGAAAAAAGAGCTCTGGATGAAGTCCAGGATATGTCTAAAAGGTTACACCGGCTCCAAGCTACTTTAGATACCATACAAAGTGCAGAACAAGTTCGTGAAGAAGCTAGAGTTGCGGAAAGGAGGAAGCAGGAAGAGTATATAAAACAGATTGAAAGAGAATGGGCTGAGGCCAAGAAGGAGCTCCAGGAGGAAAGGAACAATATTCGCACTCTTTCACTGGATCGTGAACATACTATAAAAGATGCGATGAGACAAATTGAAGATATGGGAAAGGAATTAGCCACTGCGTTGCAGGCTGTTACAGCTGCTGAGACCAGGGCTGCTGTTGCTGAGGCACGATACTCTGATCTTGAAAGAAACTTGAAATCTTCTGAAGCTACTGTTGCTGACAAAGATGGTGGGTTGAAACCTTCTTCTTCCGCAGCTGAGGTCATAGGGGACTTGAGGATGGCTAACCAAGAGATTGAAAGACTAAGAGCAGAAGTTCAAGCCAATATGGATCACATGCTTCAGTATAAGAGCATAGCAGAAGTGAATGAAGCTGCATTGAAACAGATTGAAGGTGCTCACGAGAGTTTCAGGATTGAGGCAGAGCAAATGAAAAAGTCACTTGAAGCAGAAACCCAGTCGCTCCGAAATCAAGTTCTTGAACTTGAAAAGGAGTCCATCCTGAAGTACAAAGAAGCAGCCTCTTCAGTTTCTCAGAAAGATGAAGATCTCGCATCTGCATTGGCTGATATTACCAGTTTGAAGGAAGAAACCACAAATAAAGTTTCACAGATTGCAGCATTGGAAGTTCAGGTTACTGTCTTGAAAGAAGATCTGGAGAGGGAGCACCAACGAGCACGTGCAGCTCAGGCCAATTATGAAAGACAGGTTGTTTTGCAGTCAGAAACTATTCAGGAGCTGACAAAGACATCGCAAGCTCTAGCTTCACTTCAGGAGGAAGCATCTGCGCTGCGAACAACGGTTGATGCTTACAAATCTGAAAATAATGAGCTTAAGGCTAAGTGGGATGAGGAGAAGTCGGAGATAGAGAGATCAAAGACTGAAGCTGAGAAGAAATACAATGAACTTAATGAACAAAATAGAATTCTTCACAGTCAACTTGAGGCCATGCACATAAAACAAGCTGAGAAGGATCGTGATGCTGTGGGAGTAACTTCCACAAGTACAAGTACTGACGCACCAAGCGACGCTGGGTTACATGGCGTGGTTAGCTATCTCCGTCGCTCCAAGGAAATAGCAGAGACTGAGATTTCTTTGTTGAAACAGGTTTGCCTTTTGGTTACATTATTGTACATATTCAGTAGTATATGCTCTGCATTCTTGGCTTCTTATATTAGCCCCCTTTTTTCATGATGGGATAGCTATATCCTGTTGCTTGCCAAGCTAAAATATGTTGGTTGAAACAGGAGAAACTGCGCTTGCAGTCCCAGCTTGAAAGAGCCGTGAAGGCAGCTGAGGCAGCAGAAGCATCACTAAGTGAGGAGCGTGCAAATTCGAGAAGCTTGTTGTTCACAGAGGATGAGTTCAAAGCCTTGAAACTTCAAGTGAGTGAAATGAACTTGCTGAGAGAGAGCAATATGCAACTTAGAGAGGAAAACAGGCATAACTTTGAGGAGTGCCAGAAATTGCGTGAAATTACCCAAAATGCTAAAGTTGAAGCTGAGAATTTGCAGAACCTTCTCAATGAGAGAGAACGTGAGGCTGAAGCCCTTAGGAAAGAAGTTGAACTGCAGAAGAAGGAGAAGGAGCAATTGGAGAGGAGAATTTCTGAGGTTCTTGAGAGGTCGACGAACATTGATTTAGAGGATTACAATCGTTTGAAGAGTGAAGTGGGGCAGATGCAGTCCAGTATAAGGGAAAAGGATGCTGTGATTGAGGAAATGAAAAAACGTGCTTCTGAGAAGGAAGACGTGATATCAAAATTAGAGCAAGATATTGCACGTACCAGATCAGAGTTAACTGAGAGGGAAAACCGGCTTTCACAAGTCGAGTCTAGTCTAAAATCAGATCTTGAGAGGCAAAAGAGGTTTGTTGCTCAGTTAAAGCGGAGAGTTGATTCAGTTTCGAAAGAAAAGGAGTCGCTTTCTAAAGAGAAGGAGTCACTGTTGAAAGAGAGGGAATCCCTGACAAAGGAGAAGGAGGCCCTATTGAAAGAAAAAGAATTAATATACAGGGAGAAGGAGGAGCTGATCAAAGAGAAGCAAGCTGTTTCTAAACAGTTGGAGGATCTCCACCAAGAGAAGAAATCCACAGTAGATACCCCTGTTGACCCAGCAATAAGAATAAAGGAGAAGGAAAAAGATACCAGGATACAGATTTTGGAGAATACTGTTGGGAGATTCAGAGAGGATATTAAGAAGGAAAGGGAAAGGCGTATGCACATTGAGAAAGTAGTCGCCCATAAAGTTAAGCTTCTTGATCAAGAAAGAAAGAAGTTCGAAAATGAACACGGAAAGCATAAGGAGGCTGTGAAGAAGATTGCGGATGAGCTTGAGAAGCTTAAACATGCAAGGGACAGCCTTCCCGAGGGTCACTCTGTGGTTCAGCTTCTGTCAGGAAATACATCAGATGAAGTGGTCTCCACATATGTATCGGCTATCGAAAAGTTTGAAAAGGAAGCCCGTTCAGTCTTTAATGTGGTTGGAAATCAGGCTTCTATTGGGAGTTCTTCTGCCATGGATGCAACTCCTTCCGTGGCCAGTATTACTCAAGCGCCGCCAACTGAATTACTGAGTACAACATCATCTTTGCCTCCTCCAACTTGCCCGCCTGCAAAGGCTGCTGAAGAAAGAGAGAAGTCAGTCCCTTTGCCTAAAACTATGATTGAAACACGAAAAACCGGGAGAAAGTTGGTTCGACCTCGACTTCTGAAAGCAGAAGAGCCTCAGCGTGACGTTGAGATGTCAGAGTTGGATGGATCTAGGAATGTAGGGAAGCCTGGTTCAGCTCAGGAAATAGCAACACAATCAAGTGTCTCTGTGTCTGCTGAACCTCCCATTCGTAAACGCCCTGCTTCTCCCTCTGCATCTGAGCTGCAAGAGGAATCCCTTCATCCTGGACAATCTGGCACTGACTCAGCAGTACCTGCCCTTAAAAGGTCAAAAGGCTCAGAACCAGTGCAGGAGGATGTTCAAGTACAGTCTTCTGCTCCAGAAACTGTTGAAACTGTGCCTACAGTGGAAGAATTACTTGATGCGGTTGCTGAATTGCCTCAAGGGTCAACTGAGGAAGCTACTGACTTTGGAAATGATGATATTGAAACTACTCAAGGACTAGAAAAGGAGCTTGGAGAATTGCAACAATTGAATGATGCAAATCAGGTAGATGTGCAGAGAGATGATGAAGTTGTTGATGAAGAGCATGCTGGTAAGCGAAGTGAGGCAGATCCAATGGTGGATGAAGGCTCTAACTTGCAGGCTGAGGAAGATGTCCAGCAACAAACTCTGGATGCTGAGAAGGAAGAAGGAGAATTGCTTCCAGAAGGTTCAGACCTTGAAGGTGGAGATGACATGGGTATCAATACTGGAAGCCAAGATGTAGCTGAAGTTCAGCCTGAACATTCTACTGCAGCTTCTATACCTTCGCCAGCCCGCGTTGATGATGACCCTTATGTCAATGAGACAAACTCTCCAGAGATTTCAAATGCTAATGAACAGACTGAAGAAGGTGAAGTAGCTGAAGATGTGGCTGAAGATTCTGAAAACTCTGCTGACGGCAATGACCAAATTGTTGGTGATATTGATAACTCTAATGAAGCTGGTTCTGCTGCTGCCGAGAGCAATCCAACTGCCTCTGTGGAAGATACTCCCAGTTCCAGTGTGATTACAGCCCCAGATGCAACACAGACATCACATGCTAGAGTAGGCTCAACTATAAATTTGACTGAGAGAGCTAAGGAGCGGGCAGCAGCAAGACTTGGACGATCTCCTGCTTCTGCTTCTGCTTCAGCACCTGGTTCAAGAAGAGGTCGGGGTGGACCACTGACACGTAGTCGAGGTGGGCGGACTGCTCGTGGTGGGCGTAGGCCAACATCTGGTGATCAAGGCTGAAGCTCAGGATAAGTCTACTTCCAGCTGGGCCACGTGTCTTTTAATTACTACACTTGTAAGTTTTCTCATCCACAAAGTCCCATGTACATGTCGAATTTATTTTTTCTCTATTGGCACCAGAATTTTTTGATTTGATGTCAATAAGGTAGTCTAATAAGACTGTTGTGGAGAACGTGAAACGAATTCGTTAAGTTGCAGCTAGGGTGTTCTCTTTTTTGTCTGTACATGGTCTGAAATAATATTTACGCTAGATTCTGTTTGTTGCTGATATGAGGCGATAGACTGTCGGTCTGAATTTGAGTGTATATGGATTGAAGTATCTCTGTAACTGTCGTAGATGTGGGTCCTTTCTTCACTAACGTATAGTCGTATCTACTTGAATAGAGAATTAGTAGGTGTGAGTGTTCTTACTAGAAATTTGAAATGGTTTTCACCAGCCAGATCCTTGTAGATACGAACATTAACTGATTAAGGTCTTCTATTGCTATGACATTAGATGCTTGCCTGCTTGGTTATACATGCAAGTCTGACATCTTCTGATCTAAATGAGGGCTGCCAGATATCCACTATGTAATCATTTATGAATGTTAGCTTTCGATGTTCTTGATTAATTCATGCTCTGCAACACTTGAATTTGGGAAGCACTTGACTCTCTCTGGCTTCCATGTATTAAATGTGAAATCAAACTAAATCAATTTTATAGCAGACGTCTCCCGTTTGTCTGGAAACAGAGATATCTAGCAGTAGCTTCAGAAATATTATTTTACTGCCAAGTTTACTTTAGGTCATTCAGCTCGTCTAATGAGCTAGGAGTTCTCTGAATATGGGTTTTATGACATTTTTCTCAGGTTTGATGATTAAATTTGAAGTGGGTTCATTTTGTGGAAATACTGTATTACACTAGACCTTTCCCCAGTTTTCTTCTGGTAGACATCTCTTTGCCTTTCAAACTCTTCTCTTCGTGACCAATCTATTTTACTCAGATTTTGGAAGAAGGATTAGGATGTTTGACTACATCTCCTTTGGGTACTATAGTGTTATACCTAGATTTAAATTTGATGAAAAATAGTAAAGCTCGCGTACCTCCTACCTTGAGGATGAGGACTCTGTTGGAAGCAGCTACATAGTTTACACACAGAGGTGTGTTTGCCATAATTTGGGTTCTTTCAAAATTTCACATTTACCTTGCTAAAATCGGTGGCAAATATGACATCAACACCTGAAAAGAAAAGGTTTTGTGGAGTGGACTAATGGCATGCATTAGAAACCTACTTTTTCATGTGGTTGTCGTTGTAGAACACGCTTGTGGAAAGTGACACGGTCAAAAATGACGTGTCCGCTTGTGTCGGTTTGANAATCATCTTTCACGTTCGAGCCTTTTGGAATGAGGACTGCATGATTTGTCTGATGTTAGAAATTGTCTTTTTTTTTTTTTCTTTTTAAAAAAAAAACTTGACCCTTTCTCTGAACAGGCTGCAAGTTGGAAAATAACTCATGTATGATCAAAGAGCACCAATGAAGGAGACTTGCAAAGATGGATTTCACTTCTAGTAGAGGTATGGTGATCTTCGCATGCTGTCCAGTTATTGTAATATGTTAGGAATTCTTGTCTTACTGATAAGTGCAGTGCTATTATTCGACTTCAGGCAAGAATCCGTGATATAGGAAGAAGCTGTACAAAGAGATTCAAGAAAGACGCTTTGAGCCAATCTAGCAATTTTGCGGTTGAACTATTTTGCCCAAGTTTTGCATGCAGTACAGTAACTAGATGCGTATAGACATTAGTATTAGAAGAACATTGTTTCCGTTAGTTGTCTTAATCCTGCTACTATGCTTGTGATGAGTATCTGTGTTCTTGCTGGTGGAAAGGAGATCCAACAATTTAGTTGAAGAAAAGAGCTTGAGATTCATTGCACAACACTTCTGGTGCGCTACAGGTCTAGCTAAATCTTATGTTGGGACACAAGGATGACTTGGCTACACTTTTCTTTTGGTTATGGATTCATCCCCTTTATTCTTGACATAGTGTTTTATAAATTATTACTCTCCTAAAAGCTTATACACCACCACTTGTTTCCATGGATGACGTTGTCCCTGACTCGCCAAGGAGGGATTTAATCCTTACCTCGCACATTTTCAGGGTTGAGTAATACCTGTCGTATTGCAATTTTATTTATTTAAATTAGTATGGTATATGCGGTACAGTCCGTCCCTTCTCATGCCTCCTGATATCAGGCGAGTATTGGATAAAGCGAAAAACGATACCGTGTAAGCAAAAATCAATACTAGAGTGGCGCTGGGTGAGAAAAAGGTGCTAGGAGTACTAGTTTTTTTGGTCGTCAGTATCAAATTTTGGGTCATTGCTTGATATGATATTTGGTGTATGCGATAAACATCTAAAGGAGTATTGTGTAGATGCGGAATATTCTACATGTAATTTAATTCTGGTTTACAAAAATGTAGGAAATGGCTTGGTTTGGTGAACAAGTTCTTGTTGGCCATGCTCTCTCTAAGATTTGGTGTATTAAACTTAGATTGCAATGTTTAGTTACAAGGTATTCTATGTAGAGGTAAGATTGCGTATATCTAAGTCAAATCAACTTTTTGGTATGTATAATTACAATGAATCTCAAAACCTGTTGTTTTGGTGATCCATAGCTAACAAAACAAACTGTTAAGTGTTCATTAGCAGTTATGGCACGAACTGCTTTTACAACTTTCTAGTCACATGGCAAAGGATAGGAAACAAATGGCTGCGAAGAATAATTTTCAACACAAATTGATGAGGAAGATGATCCATATTGCCCACTAAGTACTGCAGAACTCTTGGTAAATAATGATTTGCAATTTAACTCGTTAAAATAACACTAAACAAAACTGAGAGTGAAGCCACTCGTGAATAAGAAGAAATACACGCCTCAAGGAAGGACGATTATATTACCACCACCTTAGCCTATCCTTGATGAAATTCCTGAAATTCGAGCAGATGGCTACAAATCTGCAAAGAAATTGCTGAAACTGCTAGAAGCTTGCCCATTGCCCGTGTTCTTAGGCTTGGTGCCTGTCAAAGTGACCAAGCCAAAAAAAATAAAAATAAAAATACAACATTAACAAACAACAATTGAATAGATGTCAACTCCAACTTATGTTCTTCATTATGCTACATCATAGCATGCACAAATCAAAAAACATGCAAGATGTTGATCTTGCAAGCTCTTTGTACAAATAAGTACACGCTTTTGCAATGATTCTAGTAAACCATAACACACAATATCCACAATATAATGGTTCAATTGCACATACCTCTGGAAGCTTTTGAAAGATCAGAATCAACATCCATTCCGTCGCTGTCACTGTCGGAGTCTGAAGCAGCTGCGCCATTTCTTGTCACAGTTCTAGGACCTTCTTGTAGTAACTCATCCATATCCCACATCTACAAGGTAATAAAGTAAATGACAAGAGAAATCTTGCATACAATAGACAAACTGCACAGGCTGGAGAAAGTGAATAAGAGATCAGCCTCGTCGTACCACAACAGACCAAAGGTTGCAAGAAGATTATGTGTTGCATTACCAAAGTTTGAATTGATTATACAGGACAGCTACATATTTACGCCTTCAATTATGTCTATCTCTTAGTAATCCATCTCATCTATGACCTAACCTACCTAATCCTAACATTTGAGATATAAACTCTCATGCAACCATGGAGAACACTCAATCAGATGGCATAGTCAGAGCGGATGAACAGAGCAAATGATGATAAAGTAACAGGTACAAACCTTCAAAATTTGATCATGAGAAATACTGCCAAGAATCTTCTTATCATGTGAAAAAGCTACAAGATCAACAGATCACATGTTAGCAACCAAGAGATATGAATAAGCATAGAATCGTACATTTAGAAAGAAAGAAGTTGAACTAACTGCAAGCTAAGTCACATGCATCAAAATAAAATTCCTAAATGTCAATTAACCCTCAACATCAGAAAATATCTTTGTTTTCTTCATATAAATACAATAGCTATTCATGAATTAGCAAAGACGTTGCGCCAGATGAAGTAAGATTTAAATCTGAGTCTAGCTAATGATAATGAAAAGAGATGTTAGCATTTTGAGACTCCTAGAAGCAAAGCATACCAAGGCGTTCAACGGGATATTCTGAGTGCTCCGCAATTGGTTGAATGATTCTGTTGGGTAATATGCCCACCAAACTAGAACAAGGTCAAAGATTACATTAGAAATTAACACTGGTTGCAGAATATCAACCTAAATGATAGAAGAGAGAACCACCCATTATCCAGTCATCATTTTTGTATGAGGCGGCTATAACTTATAGCTTTATATGTGAGCATAGTATTTTTAGTGTACCTGATCAGCCCATTATAGGATCCAGTAACTACTCTATCTTCATCAAACTAAAGAATCATGAGAAAAGGTAAGATGTTAGCATAGCTTTATTGAAATTGAGAAAGAAAGGAAGATAAAAAAGTTTAGATCACAATGGATAAAAGAAAGACTCACCTTCAGCAGAGCATCAACTGGGTTTGGGCACAAATCAACAAAACGATCACTGCAAAAGAAAAAGGGATAAAACAAGAAGTTTTAAAATCTTTATCTTAGAGAACACAGATTACAGCGAAGGAATGCAGATTCATCCTAGCTATAATAGTCTCAATAATAAAGCAATATAAGCATCTCCATGACAAAGCATGCCTGCAATCTTTGAAGAATCCCCATGAATAGAGTAACAGAGTCCCAGTTTGTGTTCCACAAATAACTTTCCTGCCATTCTGAACAAAGTAACTGTTAGCCAAATCGGAATCAACTAGTAAATTACATGCATATGAAGACAAGGAAAAAGACCATCTCCTTTGTTGCAGTTCTACATCACAGCTAGTCTTAACAAAAGGTTCCATAAGCAACCAACAAAGAGCTTGTAGTTATAGAACCAGGACAATCATCTCATCAAACCGAACTGAAAAATCAAATTAAAACCCAAAGAGGAGAAGGAATATCCTCCTTCCATTTTCCTGGGGATACTCAATCCAGTAGAAAGCCCAACCTAGCGCCACTAGCTAGTTCAGAAACTAGATCAAAAGGATCTTGTATAATAATAAGAGTTCAAGTAGAAGTGGAGTGAAGCAGATAACAGGACAGTAAGTTAGAAGAAAGCAAATAGCTAAGATTAATCTATAAATACCTTCATTATCACTACAGACAGCAATTCATCCTCAGAAAACTCAGATTGTGCTTGGAGCTTCCAATCAGAAACAAACAGTTAGGGATCAAAATCCTGACAAATTTAGTGAACAGCACAATAAAAATACAAACCATTTAGTGTTCAATCAATTTAACATGTCACTAACTCATAATACCTTGTTACTTCGAAGATTGCAAACAGACAAAGTCCCATCTCCACTAGAAGAATAACAGAGAAAATGACATCAGATAATGCACTAAAGTGACAAAAATAGTTACAGCTTAAGATGTGTATGCAGGAATGAAGGACAAAGTATGTTCTACATTCCAGCATTAAGGTCTCAATTTTTAGGTTGTTGCCTTTTTCTGGGGGAGTTTAGGATGAAAAAGGTTTCTGACAGAGGAGAGCTAAAATACGACAGCGATGTCAGATTCTAAAGGTTGCTTTTTGCAAAATAAACAACAATGCCCAAGTGAGTCCGGCCACCAACAAGGTTTGGGGAAGGAATGTTCTTAGAGATAGAATTAAAAATAAGCGTAGCAGTAGCGATGTTTGCATGCAAACTTAACAAGATTATGAAAACAAAATAAGCACTACATAATCTCAACTTGCTATCATGCGTTTTGGTAATGACATGCATAGCAGAAGATCCAAGCAATAAGCCACCCATTCTGAACTGTGTCAACATATATGATAATGTTGTACTACCTTGTTGCCAAGAGTCTCATGGAATCGGATGCAAAAGTCATATCTGATATATATTCCCCATGGAACTCAAAAGTATTGCAACAAGCTTGTTGCCTCGTATCCCATACCTACACAGAGACAAAACATATAAGTTTTCTGAATAGAATGAACTCAATGCAAATTTCACCAAACGTGATGCTAGCCAAGTTAGTTCCCATGGCCAGTAAGAAACACTATGTAGTTAGAGATACAAAATGTCCGTGTTAGATAATTCTCTCAACAGCCTCAGCCAAAACAAGAAAGAGCCACATACAATTTATATAGTAAAAAGTCCAACTCGATTATGGCTTTTTGAAAACTGCAAGTTACGCGAAAGTTGAAATCAACCCCAAGAATCTGACTAATACTAGCATTCAACTGAGTTTTTCGTCCGTCACGAATTGGTACATTGTTCTTCCATATGTAGCCATTTTAGTTTCAACAGGCAATACAAAAAGTGTCACGTAAGACTAGCAAAGTTTATCAGTGATGCTAAGCAGAAATTAACTGCTCGTTTCAAAGACCCTCTTAAAAAAGCAAGCATATTTGTTCACACAAGTTCCTTTTGAAATGTTAAGGCTAGTAACCATGATTTGAATATTTGTTTCCTCTGTTCCAACATATATACAGCAACGAAATGCACCATAAACTTGCAATTATTTGAAATAAACAGCATGAAATACAGCTTCCACAAACGCAGAAAACCTCTTCAAAAAATTTCATTTCGAAGATATGATCAACCTACAGCCTTGACTTAAATAGCCATTATGCAATAATTATCCTAGAAAACTAGAACATGAGAAAAAAGAGGAACATCTAGGACGAAATAGTACCTTGATGCATCCCTCATCGTCTCCTGATGCAATGGTTGAATCCGTCAAGTTGATTATTCGATTGATTGGAGCACTGCCATTGAGTTTGATTTAAAAATAGGACTTCAGTAAAGATAATGTTACTTTTCTCTTTTAAAACTCGGAAACTTACACGCTAATTTATATTGTCTACGTTTCACCTCAACAAGTGGCTACTAATTGGAGGTCAACCATCCCAAGATATGATACAAAATATCACAAGTATACACAGATAAACTTACGTGTGAGCATGCTCAAGGTGAGCAACTTTTGCACCAGTTTCAACATCAGTCGCTAAAATAGAGCAGTCAGGAGATCCTGTCACAATTGCTGACAACACAAAAAATAACTTGGAAGTAAGTTACTCATCTTAGTTCTCAAAAGAGAAATGCATTCATTACCATAAGAAATCAAGTTTACCGCGTCCATCATGGATAAACCGGGCTGCTCTACAAGACTTTTTATGGGCGCGCACTTTCAACAGCCTGCAATAGTTGCAACCCGGAAACATAAATTCCCTCAATAACACGAACAAGTTAAGAAAACCGAACAAAGTTACACCACCAACAACAAAGCAACAACTCCACAAGTCACCCCCAAAATACCCAACTTCCAAAATTGACAGAAGTACATCATTCTAAACAACAAAATCGTACCTTTGGGGCTCCGACTCAGCAGCATAACGGTACCTGCATAAAAATCAAAACCAACAAATGAACAACAAAACACCACTTACAGGCACCACAAGCTAACAAAACCAATATCAAAAACTACTTACAAGAGAAGATAACCGTTAATCAACCCAGCAGTAACGAGAGAATCAGACGGGTGGAAGTCTACGTCAAAGGGAAGAGCCCCCAAATTTATCTCCATTACCCTCTACCCTTCGACAACTATGGCGGCGCTGTCCGTTTCTTTTACAACAAATGATTTGTGAAATTACCCAGATATCACAACTCCCTACAAATTATCATGTAATAGCATTGATTCAGTTCATAGCAGCAATCAATTCCATTCAATTGGGGAAGATATACATACACACACAAAACTGAAGCTTGAATTGAATTGAACAAGATAGAGGGCTAAACAGAAGGAGGGTTTTGGTGGGCTAGGAGAGAGAAAGAGAGAGAGAGAGAGGACGTACCAGAAGACAGAATTTACTCCGGCGAGATTATTCTGCTGAGTAGCCAAGCACTGGAGGTGGAGGCAAGTATGATGAGAATGAGAAATTGAAATGGGTAAATGGGTTTCTAAACCCTTTCTAAAACCCCCATACCCGGTCCGTTTTAACCCTTTCGGTTTTTTTTTTCTTCAAAATAAAAAAGATAATACTCCCCGTTTCACTCAAATCCCTATAGTGTGATTTTGCAATAATATGTGGAAAAAAAAAATGTAATAAGTTACAAGATAATAATATTTTTAGATTCATCTTAAATAGTGGAGTATTTTCAAAATATTAAATTTTATAAGTTTCAAGTTTATATAAATACAATTGTTCATGGTTAAAGTATAGTCTTGACGACCGCTTGTAAAGCTAAAGTGTAAGGATTTGAGTGAAATGAAGGGAATATTTAAGTTTGGATTCGATGTTTTCACGCAAGACCTATGTTTGAGAGATTGTACAAAATAGTGCACTTTAAGGTTATGGAGTCAACCCCTTTAATGACATTGAGAGAAGAAGATCAAAATACGGAAACCGAGTTCTTAATGATGATTATTTGGATATCGTTAAAAAGATTTTGAGTCACTAAAACATATGGGTCTCCAAATGTATTTTTTTTTATTTCTCCATCAAAATTTTAGCAATAATAATTCGCATTAGTAATTATGTTTTTGCCTCGGGTAACCAACTCGGAGCGTGTACTTTCAGTCATTAATACTAGAGTTAGATCTGAACATTAATTATCATATTTCCTTATTCTACCAGTGAGTTATTATGTCATAAGTAATACGATATTCAACTTCTAATAATATTCCGCTATTCGAGACAGATAAATTACACGTAACATTTCATTCATATACAACAGTGACAAAATACAGATCATATATGATCTCTACTCATATGATCAGTACATTACAAGGGTACAAAGCAAGTCAATCATTTGGAAATACATATCTATGTCCCAACATTACTCCAATAATGTACTCATAGCCCATAACGAAGCTTTTGCTATTGATTTCTGTAAATGAAGGAACTAAATTCTCCTCTATACCACATCGAGATTGGCTATCACACTGTTAGAATGGGAGAGTTGGGAGAATAAAACGATTTCCTTTGCAAACATTCTCGGTTATCATCCTAACAATGTACCCTCAAATTGAACCTCCAATTATTCGGATTTCTTACATCCAATGCCTGAGTCACATCACCAGCTTCGTATAAACAAGCAAAATAAGTTGTACACAATTCACAAAGAGAGCTCGTGCAAAATTGCAACATATACATAAACTTCCAAAAAAAAAAAAAAATGCTAATACTGTCCCACATCGGAAAAGGACGGAAAAACTCAGCATAATACGCTCTTTATACTGAAAGCGAATGTCCAACTTTTCAAACCTTCTGATTTCTTCTACGGCCAACCCTAAAAATGCGAGAGCCCGAAAAAACGTAGAATCCCCTATTTTTTCTGTTACTGATCTTGTGGCCCACGAAACCCCTTTTAAATCGCCTCTCTCTCTCTCTCAACCACCGTTTTTTTTTCTCCATCAAAGTCAGGGGTGACTATTTCTCTGGCGGCGTAAACAATGGCAGACATTGACAACACCTCCTATTGCAGCGACTGCAAGACAAACACGGCCACCGTGCTCGACCACTCCACCGGCGACACAATCTGCATGGACTGCGGCCTCGTCCTCGACTCCCACTTCATCGACGAGACCTCCGAGTGGCGCACATTCGCCGACTCTGCCGATGATCATGACCCTAACCGTGTCGGAAGCCCCACCGACCCGCTCCTCGCTTCGCTCGGGGGCGGTGGCGGCCTCCACACGGTCATCGCCCCTGCCAAACCCCGCGGCGGGTTTGGCAGTAACGATGGTGGGACTGGGACCGTGTCGAAGCAACAGCAACAAATGTCACTCAAATCGGACCGGTCCCACTCCCACCTCCTCTCGGCTTTCGCCACTATAGCCTCGATGGCGGACCGCCTCGGCCTGGTCCCGACCATCAAGGACCGCGCAAACGAGGTTTACGCTAAGGTGGTCCGGGCCGAGGATCACCAGAAGCTGAATAGGAGTAAAAACCACGACTCGCTCTTGGCCGCCTCGCTCTACGTAGCGTGCAACCAAGAAAACGTCCCAAGAACCGTCAAAGAAATCTGCTCGGTTGCCAATGGGGCGTCGAAAAAGGACCTTGGCCGTGCAAAGAGTTACATCATGAAGCGCCTTGCTGAGGGTGATGGTCATCATCAGGGTGCCCCTGAAATGATGAGGGCTATACGGGCGTCGGATTTTGTGAAGAGGTTCTGCTCCAATCTTGGGATTAGGGACAACCGGGTCATGAAGGCGGCCCACGAGGCGGTCAAGAATTCGGAGGATGAGGATGTGAGACGGAGTCCCATTTCGATTGCGGCTGCTGTTATATACATTGTTGTTCAGTTGTGGGAGAAGAAGGAGAGGAGGAAGGCGAAACCGATTCGGGATTTTGTGGTTGCTACTGGTGTGGCTGAGGGGACTATCAGGAATGCTTACAAGGACTTGTTTCCTCATTTGGGGAAGATCATTCCTGGGTGGTTTGCTAAGGAGGATGAGATCAAGAATCTGTGCAGCCCTTAAAAGAAACAGAGAATTTGAGCAGGATATTTGACTGATTAGTATACTACTCCTACTATACTACATAGATTTTAGTAGTGGTAGTAGTATTGTTGATACTGATGCAAATCAAACAACAAGTTTTTGATGGTAATTGATTGATATTTGGTTCTGAATCATTCACTTGATCATATAGATTATGCTCTGTGGGTTCAGTCCACTCAATGAAACAGTGAATCAAGATTTCAAACAGGTCTGGTAAGCAGCTCGATGTGGCTTGAAATCGGAAGAACTAACATAGAAATCATCTCTGATACTTTGAATTTGACAAGCAAAGGAATTGAGTAGACTGATACAGACTGGTTTACTGTGAAATGAGACATAAGTTAGTCAAGACTTGAGAGTTTACCATGATGGAACATAAATAGCTAATCAAAGCTCTTAAGGGTAGCTAACTAGCTAAGAAGCAGAAGCAGTTCTTCTAATGTCATATCATTTAAGGGGAAATTTGGAAGATTTACAAAAGTCAAATCCTTGGGATAAATAACGACAATCTGAGAAATGGAACCCTTTTTAGTTTTAACCGACCTAGTAACCTCACAGTATAAGTGTAGATGTGTAGTGTGATAAACATGCCTTTGCGGGTTTGATTGTTACTCCATCAATTTCTCATCATGATCACTCGCTTCACATAACATATAGCAGTAATGTGATGAGAGCGAGCCTGAGAAGCGTCTACACTTGTTCAGTCCACTCAATGAAAAAGTGAATCAAGATCTCAGCAGGTCTTGTAAGCAGCTCGGCATGGTTTGGAATTGGAAGAAGTAACATAAGAAATCATCTGTATTGCTTTGAATTTGACAAGCAAGGGTATTGAAATAGACTGATACAGACTGGATTTTCTGTGAAATGAGACAAATAAAATGTCAAGAGTCAAACACTTGATAGTGTACAATGAGACTTAAAAAGCTAGAGTTTTTTTTTGATAATGTGCTTTGATTCACAAAAGCTCTTAATAGGTAGCTCAGAAGTAGCTCTTCTAAAGTCATATCATTAGGGGGGAAATTGGACTATTTACACAAATAAAATCCTTGGGATAAATAACAACAACCTGAGAATTGAACCCTTTTAAGTTCTAACTAACCTAACAGTGTAAGTGAGCCATGACTTCTTAAGTTTGAAAATGCTCTCATCAAGTGAACAGCTTATTAATTTTGTCTTCAAAACTGCAGGCATAATAATAATAATTAATTTTGAACATGATGCATACTTGACTGTATTGAGATAAGCATAGAATGCAGCCTGCATACTAGTAGTGTGATAAACATGCCTTTGCGGGTTTGAGTGCTGTACTGTTACTCCATCAATTTGTCGTCATGATCAATCACTTGCTTCACATATACAGTAATGCGCTGAGAGCCTGAGAAGCGTCTATGCAATTTGAGCGCAAGGTCGCCTTTGTTATTCCTTCTGTTTTTTTGTCATCTCTTTGTAGATTGAAGGCATGATGACGATGTATGGAATACATAAGTCACCTAGTTTCCAATTTCCAAATCTGAAGTTTAAGCCTACTCCTTAGTGATCAGCAGTAGTATGTTATATGTCATCACACAGTCTTTCCTTCCCTGTGAATGTGATGGTGAATTGGTGATCAATCATCACTTGAACTTTGCCTATCTTTGGCTCTACTGAGTAACAACAGCTCTTCAAGCTGCAAAATGTGGATGAAAAAGTACTTTAGTCTCCTTATAAGATAGCGTCGTTTCATAATGCAATTTCAGTAACAAAAGTGTATGATAGAGACCAAAGGCTTCAGGCTGTTATTTGTACAAGTGACAAACATCTAGAGAGCAAGGATAATGCATAAATACGAAAAAGAGTGTAACACAGATGATCCTTAATTATCCGCAGGAAATATTTTGGAATAATTAAATTTCCTTAAATTTATAATGTGGCGAACATTATAAATTTGATTCTAAACCATATCTCTACTCATTTGTTTTGTTTATTGCAAGGGTATAGCCTTGAACCAAGCTTTACTACTGATTTTGGCAAGTGAACCAACTAGCTAGTGTTGGTTAAATTTGTTATCATCATACTGATATCCCCTCACATTGAACCTTCGAAGAAGAATCGATTTGATGCATCCAATGCCTGCGTCACATTACAGGCTTTGTGTTGTATAAATTCCACGCAAGAGGAAGAAAGAAAAGAAGCAATATTAGTGGCTTACACAATATGACCAACACTCAAATAGCGCTCGTGCAATATGCATTATCCTTTCCAAAACTTGTGACACCATTGTCCCACATCGAAAAAGGTAAGAGGCCCGCCCGCACAATAAGCTCTATATAAAATAAGCGAATGTGCTTTAATTTGTTTTGTTTTTGAATATCTTCTCCGCTCAGCGTGAAAAAAGCGAGAGCTTAGAAGGTGCTCCCGACCATTGTGTTTTGATATTGGGAATAAATACTCCCTCTCAAAGCTAAATAGTGGAGTAAGAAAGTTGAAAGTTGATATAATGAAATGTCTTTGAAATGGAAAATTAAAAATTAAATTGATTAGTATAAATTAAGAAAATTAGATATAAATAATCTCATATAAAATAATAATATGGTTAGGGGTGAAAGTTTGGACTTTGTCAAATTCAAATCCGATTTGAACTATTTGGGACTCAAAATTTTGAGTCCAAATCTAATCCGAATAAAATTTGGATTCTGATGTTTGAGTCCAAATCCAATCCGAATAAAATTTGGATTCTGATGTTTGAGTGCGAATCATAACAACATTATTTAATTTGAAAATACAATCTGAAATGATGATGTAATGTCAAATGGCAATGCAAAGTCAAGAGAAAAAATGCATACTCCCTCCGTCCCGGAATTAGCTTTCAAAAACTAGAAGAGAACAAGATTTTAGGTGAGTGTTTTTAAGCAAATTTACCCTTGTAGTAATAGAAGGAATAAAAATAAAAGGGAATTTTATGTGAGAGATTAAAGTAATAGAGATATATTACTGTGAGAGAATAAAATAATAGAAAGAGTGAGAGTGATTGGAGAGATAGTGTATTTTTTTATTGTATTTGTGAGTTAGTG
>BSSO01000290.1:0-38203 GCA_030267885.1 Mesembryanthemum crystallinum
CTTTTATGCACTTATCAGAGGTCATTGCCTCACCGCACCTCAAGCTTAAAGCGCGCCTGAGGCACGCTTTTTAAAACTAAGACTATACACACTAGGTATATGCAAGACTTATTGAATTAGTTTATATGAGAGCCTGAATATGAGATTTGATTTAAATTGATCTTATACATGAATGATTATAGTAATAATGTACTTGGTTTTGACCCAAACTATGATCTCCTTAGTAAAGGCTCAAAATTTGAGGATTTCAAATGACACCCCACCAACCTTTGATTTGAAATGCCTCTCTATCTCTTTCCATTCCTTCCTTCGCCTCGAAATTTGTTGCACTATCATATTAGGCATCATGAACAAAAGCTCAACCAAATCTTTAATTTTAATTCCAATACCCAAACATACCATTAAGGATATTAAAGAAGAGTTTGTGTACTAAATTAAGGTGCTACTCCATCATTACATTTTAATTCTAGAAAAGTCTTTAAGATTATGGGGTAACATTGAAACTATTGAGTATTGACGCCAATAAGGGCTTTACTATGAGGATACTCATAAGAAAAAAAACAAGGGAAATAATAATAACAATGAAACCTGTGAGAGCAAACCAATAACCAGTAGACCATGCAAAATTAGAGTAACAAATCTAGGTTTCAATCAGTTAAAGGTACTTTTTTTTTTTTTTTGTAGGAAGAGTGCGCTAACATAAATAAAGTAACAAAGTTTAGAGGTCGAGCCTCTCCACCTCATTGTGACTAACAACCTTTGAACCGTCTGTAACATCACAACAATAGTTGAGCACGAACACTCTCTATCTCCAAACCGCCCCAAAGGGCCTCAATGACCAACAACACTCACCAAGTCCTACCAATGCTTAAACTCGGAAATTTGCAACGACTTTATGGACGTGCCCACCTTGTTCAACACCACTTTATCAGCAGCAATGGTATGTGCGTGGTTCGCATATGAAAAACATTTTGATTCTTCGACAAGTGAATAGGCTTTGGCTATCACTATGAACGTCAGGAGCACCATGACTCAACCGAATTCACGTACTAACCCTCTAATCCACTTAGCTTTTTTAAAACTTTGGTTATGTCCATATACTCAGTCTCTGTCGTAGGCATTCCGGTGACTTCTTAAAAACCAGACATACAACTAATTACAAATCCAGCAAAACAGAACACATATCCAGAAGTAGATTTTCTATGATTAAGATTGCTACCATAGTCAAAGTCACAATACCTAACAAACCTATCATAGAACCTCTCATACTTAATACAATAACTAGAGTTACCTTTGAAACATCTCAATATCTACTTCACAGCTTGCTAGTATGCTTTTCCAAGATTCGCGATGTACCTACTCACTACGCTCACAGCTTGAGCGATATCCAACATGTTATAAACCATAGCATACGTAATACATCCTACAACATTAGAATATAGAACATATGATATATAATCAGTTTCATATTTAGACTTGGCTGAATCTAAAGTTGACAATCTAAAGTGAGCAGCCAAAGGAGTCCCCCACAGTCTTTGTCTTGGCATCATTCATATTGAGTCGATCAAGAACATTCTACATGTACTTTCCTTGAGACTAGTACAACTATTTTTGCTTTTGATCCCTTACGATCTCCATATGAAGTATCTTCTTTGCAGCTCCCAAATCTTTTAGCTCAAACTCACTCTATCTCCATATTAAGTATCTTCGTTGCAGCTTCCAAATCCTTCAACTCAAACTCACTCTTGAGCATCCTGTTCACCCCGTTCACATCATTGATAGCTTTTGTAGCAATAGTAAACCCTAATGGAACGATTTGACATAATCGCTACTAAATTCAAGTCCAAGATATATGTTTTAGTAATTCAACTTATAAGCACAATTTTATTGTAATCATGAATATCAAATTCAATTGAAAAAGTATAATGACTACTATTAATTACCAAGGAAACAAAATCTAAAATGAGGACTTACCACTATCGTCGTATGCCTCGGGTCCGAATGTATCGTCTCGATCAACTCTTACTCATTGAAAAGTATAGTCACTGCCTCTTGTGTTGTCTTTATACAAATTCTGGGAATTGGGGTATATTCCTATTTATAACCATTTTAATCCAGCCGACTTAGGAAACATGTATGTATGTATGTATGTATGTATGTATGTATGTATGTATGTATGTATGTATGTATTATAATTATTATTCAAAAGTAAGAAGGTTACAAGATGAAATTAAAAGCTTATCCTCTTGATAGGGCTACACGCAAGAATCTATTATTTTGCAGATTTTTATGTTAGTGATTACAATTTGGAATTTAAGCACATACTCGTCAACACATAGCATATGAAATATCAATGACTCATCTTTACAAGACTTCAAGTACAAACAACTATCGTACTCACTCCTAGAAAACCCATGCTTAAGTATAAAATTTTCAAACCTTCTATACCACTGTCGAGGCGACTGCTTCAAGCTATACAAGGACTGTTTCAAATGGCACACATAGTCCTTACCTTCGACAAAAAAGTACAAACCCCTCGAGTTGGTGCATATACATCTCCTCCTCAAGCTCTCTATGCAAGAACTTCGTTTTCACATCAAGCTGTTCAAGCTTAAGATTCTTAATAGCAACAAGAGCTAACAAAATACGAATAGAAGTATGTTTCACCACGGGTGAAAATATCTCATAATAGTCAGTTCTGGGAATTTGAGTGAAACCTTTACTCTAGCTTTACATCGTGGTTCCTCAACCTCCTCATCCATAGCAACAAATCATTTAGTCGAGTCCATAAAAGTAGTGGCTCCCTTGTAACTAGACGGCTCATTTACATCAACAACTTGGCTAATAGATAAGGCATAGGCAGCCATTTTGTCAAAATCATATTTGTTTGAATGCTTTTTACTCCTCGTCTCCCTACCAAGATCAGCCAATTTCTTCATATGCTGACTATGCTTCTCCACTTCATAAGGATTCACAATGGGTGGATTTGACATGCATCAGCATCTTTAACTACATCATCTTGTTCAAACTCCACCTTCTTCAAATCATCATCAATTTTCTTCTCCATCTAGCATCCGTGGATGACTACTTTTCATGAAGAAAAACTGATTCGTTGAAGGTGACATCTCTACTTATCAAGAACTTGAGTGCACTCAGGTCACATAACCTGAAATACTTCACTCCAATAGGGTAGCCAAGAAAGATGCACTTCATGGCCCCTGGTTCTAGCTTACCTTGTTTCACATATGCATTAGCAAGAAATCTAAAAATATGAAAATTAGAGTAGTTTGTGGGAGACCCCAACCGCATCTCAATAGGAGTCTTCAACCAAATGGAAGCATTTGGAGAATGATTCACCAAGTACGCAGCCATGTAAACTACTTTAGTCCAAAATTCCTTACCTAAATCGCTTGTGACAACATGCACCAAGCTCTCTCTAGCAATGTCCAATTCATTCTCTTGGCAACACCATTCTATTGTGGCCTACCAGTACAAGTGTGTGTTGACGTTCAATTCTCTCATCCTTACAGAGTTTTGTAATCTCCTTCTCAACGAACTCAAGGCTATTATCTTTCTAAATTACTTCACCTTCCTACCTGACTGCTTCTTGATCAAAGTCTTACTCTGTTTAAGGTGCACTAGAACATCATTCGTATGCTTTAAGAATTAGATTCAAACCTTCCTTGAATAATCATCAACAAAGGTTAGGAAGCAACGTGCACCTCTCTTAGACAACTATTTCTCTGGACCCCAATAATCAAAATCTACATAATCAAGAGTATCCTTTGTCCTGCGATACCAATTTGTTAGGATTATCGCCAGTTTATCTTCAATTTCGTCGCTAGATCACAGACCAATCAATAAACGATGCAAGAAATTAAAGCATGAACAATAAAGGACACAAATATTTACGTGAAAACCCCCAATTGAATAGGAGAAAAAACCACAAGCGACAGAGAAATCAATCCACTATGAACAAGGTGAACAAGAGTAATTACAAGTAGATCATCAATCTCACAATCGCTTAATTTCTATAAGTGTTTGTGTGTTTGCTTCTCAAAGGTTCCTTCTTAAAGACACTCACAAGAATACATGATAATATCCTAATTATTGGTATATCTAGGCCTAAGAGGAATTCCCTGAAAAGATCACGCATAAAAGCCTTGCTAATCGCGAGTTCCGTCAAGGCTCACCTTAAATCCCCCGAACGCAAATTTCTGCCTCATAACCTGGATGAGCAGCCCTTAAACATTCTGTAACTCATTCGAGCAGCACTCCCTTGCGATGTCTCTTGGCATTTATCACACGGATTTGGGTCTCAGCTTAACATTAGACATAATAATCTCATAGCTAAACTCGATTTTCTTTATAAAAATCCTCAAAATAATTATTGATTAATTCTCAATAATATATATTTTTTTTAAATAAAACTATTTGTAAGATTATATATATTAATATATCTCAATAGTTCATGATAAAATAGAGAAATATGCTAAGGATTTAAATACGATTATCGTATTATAGAATGATAAAAATTTCAATTAAATATTTTGAAATATTCAGTATATCAGATCTTACCCCCTTTAAAAATAATTATGACAAGCATTACTTGAGAAAACGATTTCCATCCATATAAGGGTAAAGCAAAAAATAAATTCATTTTAGAACCATTCTAGTGTGCCAGGGTAATGCAGTGTACTCAAAGCTGCATTGAGGCAATAAGGTGCATACAACTTACATAAAAGTGGACATAATAAGAAAAAAAGTGATTGTGACACTCTAACCCACTAAAGAGTTTTTTAACTCAAAACTGATCTAGTACCTGTAGCAAATATCTCTAGCTATTTGTGATGCAAGTGGTCCTTGACCTCCCAAGTGGATTTTTCCACTGCATGGTCAAACAAATTGTACATTTCACAATATAGACAGATTTATTTCTTGTGGTCCTTTCCTTCTTGTCAAGGATTATGACAAGACAATCATCATATGCCAAACAGTTATACAGCTCAATTAGTTCCAAATAGAGAATGTGCGATAGATCATGGATATAACCTTTAATAAGTTGAGAGACAGAGAACACATTACTGACGTTTTCCATTCCATGAGAAAAGCTAATCGATAAGCAACTCACCAACTCTTTCTATGATATCAAGCGGTCCAATGTACTTAAGGGTCAGTTTGCTCTTCCTTTCAATTCTCATGGGTCCTCGAGTTGGTGAGACCTTGAGAAACCTCTTATCGCCCATGTTGAATTCCTCGATTCAATGACCCTTATCAGCATAAGAATTTTGATGATCCTGGAAAGAATTCATCATTTTTTAGATAGCATTGACCATGTCAATGGTCCTTTCGATGATCTCAGCACCCAAAAGAACTTTCTTGCTAATGTCGTTCTAGCATACATGACTTCTATATTTGTGACCACGTAAAGTTTCGTATGGTGCTTGGTCAATGCTAGCATGGTAATTGTTTTTGTAAAATAATTCTACCAAAGTCCTTGATAATCCATGATGCACGCTCAACGCATGTCCTCAAGTGTTTCGTTGATTTACTCTGTCTAGCCATCTGTAGCAGGATGGACTGCAAGCTCAACTTCAACATTGTCCCAGAAGATTCTAGAAGTTTGCCCAAGTTGAGTTAAGAGTTTAGAGTCTCAATCCAAAACAGTGTCCTTGGGAACTTCTTGTAATCTCACGATCTCTCTGACATAAGCGTTAGCAAATTGGTTTATGCTTCATGTATCTTTTATCATGGTAAATTGAGCAACCTTAGTTAGTTGATCGACAACACCCCAAATACAATGTGGCCTTTCAGAAATCCATTGATATACTTGTTAATTTCAACTTAAGCACATCCATTAGTTGTAGGATTTTCTTCAGGACACTTGTGCTCGCCCTTAATCTTCTAGAAAGTCAAGCACATAATCGCAAATTTAGCAACTCCTTTCGTCCCACATTTCCATCATGTGTTATGTTAAAGGTCCTTATAGAGCTCTTCCCATCTAAAATGTATAAAGTACAGAGTGTTATGAGCTACACCCTAGATTTTTTGCTTAATCTCAAGTCATTTGGCACACATACTCAATCTCGAAAGCATAAAACACCATCATATCCTATAACAAAATCCTCCAAGCGACCTTTCACTCGATGCTCCACAATTTCGATCTAGTTTTAGATTGCCTTTTTGCTTGGTCTTAATCTCCTCATTGAGTGTAGCGACTGAAATAATCAATGGTTCATACAAACATCAAATTCTTCTCGAGGAACAACTTTGATATGAAACTACATGATACTCTTACACCTTGTCGAAGATGAAGATAAGTGTTCAGTGTGTACTTTGTCTTGCGACTCTATGCATCAGCCACCATATTGGCTTTACCTTCATGATATTGTATATCAAGGTCATAATCCTTTAGAAGTCCTAACCAACATCTCTGGCACAAACTCAATCCACATTGTGTGAAGATAGACTTTAGACTTTTGTGGTGATGAACATCTTGCACGTTGTTTCATAATTAAGAGCATACACTACGACAATGAGTTCTAAATTGTGAGTTGGGTAATTCTGCTCATACAGTTTCATTTGTCTGGAAACATCATGACCACTTTACAATTCTGCATCAGCACACTACCTAAATCGTTCTTCGAACCATCATGTAAACCTCATAACCTTTATTACTTACTGTAGAGTTAGCATGATGCGGTTTTCAACTTCATCTTGAGCTTGTAAATAGTTGTGTCACACTTTGGTGTCCATTCAGACTTGTTGCTTTTCTTCATCAAGTTGGTCATGGTTAAGATATCTTGGAGAAATCCTTGACGAATATCCTATAGTAGCCAACTAGACCTAGAAAACTGCAAGCTTTGATGATATTTTAGTGGAAGACATTTTGCCATAGCTCTAATATTCTCTAGGTCCACTAAATCTCTGTCCTTAATCACTATGTGACCTAGGAATGATACTCTATCTAGCTAGAATTCGGAATTCGAAAGTTTGGCATAGAGTTAATGTCTTCTCCAAATCGCGAGCGTTTTAAACAACTGCTCCTCATAGTCTTCCTTGTTCTTAAAGTAGACAAGATTACCGTTGATGAAGACATCGCTGGTTTAAGTATGATTAAAATATACGGTTCATCAAATCCATAAACTTGGCAGGCACATTGCTCAAACCAAAAGGCATGACTATGAACTCATAGTGCCTATACCTCATTCTGAAAGCGATCTTCTCAATATTCGTCTCAGAATTCCTAAGCTGATGGTATCCAAACTTGGAGTCTATCTTCAAGAAAATAGTTGCGCGCTTCAACTGGTCAAATATGTCATCGATTCTAGGCAGTGGTCAATTCTTGATTGTAATCTTGTTGATCTTCTTATAGTTGATACACAACCTCATACATCCATCTTTCTTCTTGAGGAATAGGGTGAAGCATTGGGTTGAATATATCCCTTAATAAGCAACTCATCGAGTTGGGTCTTTAGTACCTTTATCACGGGTTCTGTTCAGTACAGTGCCTTTGGGATGGGTGTTGATTTGGGCACTAAATCAATCATAAAGTCGATTACCTTAGCATAGTGTACCCAAAATCTCATCTGGGAACACGGCCATGTACTTAGACATGACAAGTATGGAGTCCTGTAAAGGTACATTATCCTTAGACACATCACACATATGGTAGAGGTAAATGATCTGTCCCTTAGTAGTGTAAATCTTAGCCTCGCTACAGACAACACCTTGGCCTTAGGTTTCACTACAATCCCCTTACAGTAAATATGCCTCTCCATAGAGCCTCTAAGGGAGTCTATCGGCTCAAAGCTCTCAATGCATGCCTTTTACATGATTAACCAATCCATATCACATCGAATCTAATAAGGTCAAACTGAATTAGGTTATCATGTAAGTTACAACCAATTATAACTGTAGGATAACATTCATACACAACAATTAACTTGTGTCCCATCAGGCATGAGTGCATGACTATATTGGCTCTATAGATTCCACTTTGTTCTAACTCGATTGTCTTAGCAAAACTTGCAAATAAGAAAGACATAGAAGCACCAAAATCAAACAGTATATGCAGGTTGAGAGTTGACAAGAAACGTACCTACAACATCGAGATTGTCCTTAGCTTTGGCCCTGTTCAGCACATAAATACTTCTATTAGCAAGAAAATTGTTGTTGCCTCCTAGTGCTACATAACCCAATAAGAGTTGATGCTTTAGCGAGACGAGAGCGGCATGTAGTTGAATATCAGCTACAACAGTTTTGACTGTTGTAGCCCTCATTGTTCCTACGGTAGTTTCCCCCACCGTTACATTTGTTCTTGTAAACCATCATTATTGTTACTAGATTTGTCAAACGGGGTCGGGCGGGTCAAGTTCGATCATTTGGGGTTCGGATCATTTACGAGTCGGGTCATTTTCGGGTTCAAATTGATGAATGATCAACCCTAACCTATAGATATCGGGTTTGAGTCGACCCACTGGGTAAACAACGTACGTCAATAAGTTTTTTTTTGTTTCTAACACAAATTTTGACCAATAATCTTACTAAAATCGATATAATTTTTTTAACATTAATCTAAATCATATGGACTGAATAATGTGAATATAATGTTTTTCACATTAGTTTTATAAGTATAAAAACGTATTAAACATAATTAATTAACGCTATGTCAATATCAAGAGCGGATATAAGGTACTTGCACCTACTTTTGTAAAAATAATCTCATAACCTTGGTTTAACACCAATAAAAAAGTAAAGACAACTGTGACTTACAAATTGTAGTTTAGTCAATGTTTTTGTTAATCATATCAGAGATTATTCATACTTTCGAGTCAATTAGGTTAGATTTGATCCTATAATTTTCGGGTCAATTGGGTTCGGGCCAAATCGGGTTTTGGATTGTAAAATTGTCAAAACCCTAAAATTCGTGTCGGGTTCAAATCGGATTTCCGAGTCATGTCAGATTTTAGCATGTCTAATTGTTACCTTTGCCTTGCTTCCAACATCCAGATACCTTGTGGCCCTGTTTATTTGTTACATTCAAAGAAGCAGCACACTTCACCAGCACAAGTCTTTTCAGGGTGAATACCATTTCACTCCTTACGAGGCTGGTTGTGACGAGCTTGAAGAAGTTGCCTCCTGTCAAGACCTGGCAAGCCCTTTTTGTCATTGTTGTTGTTGGGCAAAAAGCCACCACCTTGGTGACCTCCCACCTTAGTCTTCTAATCAACATGAAAAGGGTTGAAGAACTTAAGCCTTACCTTTTATGCTTCTCGAGGAGTCCATCTCTTCGAGTTAGCATTCAATCATAGTTGATAGCAAATCATACGCCTCATGGAACGTGGACAGCTATCCACTTACGAGCTGTTGGATAGCACATTTGAGACCATCCTCGAATTTGAACACTTTGTCAAGCTCCTCCCTCCCCATATAGGGAGCATGGACACTCGGCTCATCACTTAACAGCGTAATCTACCACGATCATGGATCCTTGATGTAGATCCATAAATTCTTGGACCTTTTCCTTCTGCAATTATGGATGATAAAAACAATTTGTCAAGGTATCCTTGAATCAAGTCTAATTAAACCCTTCTTGGCTTGTAATGCCGCTTTTGCTCCGATCCACTAATTGTTAGCCTCTTCCTTGAGGTAGTATGCAGATGTGTCAACCTCCAGGTTGTCAGATTGTCCAATTCTCGAAATGAGTAGGGTTAGAGTCCCCTGTAAACGTAGGTGGTTTTAAGAAATTGAAATCCTTGGATAACCTCATAGGGAGGTTCCTTGATTGTTTTGTTGCTGCTAATTCTACAGTGATGTGGTAACGAAGAAGTCACAATTGCCTCTAGTCGATCAAGTTTACGTCCTAGCATGATTGGTGTAAAGGATAGAAAGTATAACTCCTTCACAAATAAACCTGGTAAAATCACCATTTAGATTAGAATCGCCCTAAGCTTTGATCATTTATGCAATACAGTAGCATATAAGGAATCATAACATCTATACTATATAATAATTGAATGTAGTCCAATCAATTTGATACCTCCTTTTACTAAATCCTAAAGCCACATCCATTCCCACCTAAATCCCATCCCCCAATTTAATTTTGAATTTCAATTTCAATACAAGTATAGAAAGATAAAGAAAAGGAAAACTTTATATATCTTTCAAGGAAGAGAGAATATTAGATGTAAAAAACGATAAAGCAAGGATATATAGGAAAGAAACACTTGCCAAAGTTACAATGTAATCAAAGATCATGTACAAACAATTTTACAACCAGACAAAAGATTATGTATACAAAAAGGGAATTGTAATGTAGATCACTCAAATAACTAGTAAATGTTTTCAACTTCCCTCTTCTATATGCTCCCAGCTGGACCAAGTTAACAGAAACTTTTTCAGTAAAAGAGATGAGGCCAGGAAATGGATGCCGATGATTGCTTATGATAAGGTTTGTCGGCCTAAGGCGCTGGGTGGATTGGGACTTCAAGAAACGGAGATGGATATTAGGGCATTCGTTTGTAAGCTTGCTTGGCGCCTCATGTCGGATGACTCTAGCCTTTAGGTTAAGATAATTCGTAGTAACCATTTGTGCGGGAAGGACTTTCTGACTACCAAGGTGGTTAGCTCTACTTCGTCGGTTTGGCGAATTTTTTTGGCAAACCGCTCGCTTTTAGAACAATTTGCTGGCGTGTTAGGAAAGGGAGGGATATTCTTTTCTGGTTTTAAAATTGTTTTGCTGACAAAGCTATCTGTGATCTTTTACAGCTTAGTAAGGACGTTATCCCTAACCCAGACTGTTTGGTTAGTGATTTTATTCTCTTGGATAGGTGATGGGATGTGGCTAAGCTACAAGCTTGTTTGCTTGACGATTTAGTTGCGTCTATTGTTGTAATCCCTCTTCCTTGCCATGACGTTGAAGATTCTCCATGTTGGGGTCTCAGGGGGAATGATAATTTTTCTAATAATCATCAACGTGGTTGGCTCATGACATCTCTAATGATTGGCCTTTGTAGCCTTTCCGATGAATTTGGAGGTTGTTGGTGCCCCATAAGGTCAAACCTTTTCTTTAACAATATTGTCATAACGTGATGGCAATTCGAGGTTCCTTGGTTAAGCGGGGCGGTCCTTTGCCCCCGAGTTTCCCACTTTGCGATGCCTTGGTTGAGAGGCAAAATCACCTCTTTGCCTACTGCCTGTGGTGTTGGGGATTTGGATGGAAGCCGTCAGCTGAGGCTGGGTCGATATTTCCCCTCCTAGCTCTTCAAATTTTTCTTGATTGTAAGATGTTCCACTGATTCTCTATCTAACCAAGACCTACTGGTAAAAATTACTTTCTTCCTTTGGAGTGTGTAGCGGGAACGTAACTCAGTGGTATATCGAAGTCAACCTTATTAAAACGCTTGCGGTCTTTCTCGTGCTCGTCATGTATTTGAGGAGTGGCAGGCCAAGAAGAATCTCATGTTATTTGATAGAGTGATTGATAGTGACGCAGAAGTTCTTTGTAAGTTCCTGTTGTTCGTTTGATTTCGTGGCAACCGCCTGATGATGTGGCGGTTAAGGTTAATTTTGACGAGTTTGTTCGAGGTGGACAAGCGGCAACTGGTTTTGTGATTCGTGATTCTAGGGATCGATTATTGGGTGCCAGGGTCGCAGTCGCTTGGTAGATGTTCGATTTTGGAGGCGGAAGCTTCTGCCCTTCGTAACATTCATCATCATTGATGCTCGGCGGTATCTGGCCCCCTTTTATCCTTCGATTGTGGGGCATGTGTATCGTGAGGGTAATATGGCAGGAGAATTGGATGGTGAGCTACGGTCTCTCTTCCCCCCCCCCCCCCCCATTAATCTGGTAGACCTCTCCTCAAGTTCACTCTTTTAGTCAAGTTTTGGAGATGGGTGCTCGTAATGTTGGCATTGATCTATTGACTTTTAGGCGCTAGCCCACACCAAGATGGTGTAACTAGTGCCTTTTTTTTCTTCCTCTCTCTTACCTCCTAAAAAAAATAATATTATGGTACCCCTGAACTTTGGCCTAATGCCAATAGTACCCAAAATGCCGCTGGTACCCGTGAACTTTGGAATTAACCTTTTCCAAACCCTGAGGGCTGACGGAACTGTTATCCCTGTTAATTTATTTGAGTTTAATGGGAATTAAAAAGTTGTGCTATAGTAAAAAGACAAAAATATCGTTTCCTCTCTCACCTCTGTCTTCTTTACTCTCTCTCCTCCACTTTCCCCCCTCCCCCTACACCCCCTAACAATCAATTGCAACCAAGTCTAAAACCGAGCTCCTCAAATGCTAAAAAGCCGGAGCATGTTTCTCCAACGACCCCAATCAGCCATTCGATAATGCAATTCGAGCAATCAAAACCAAGAATGTCAATTGCCATTGCAAGCATGTCAAAGATGGATAGTCCTCCTCTTCTTCTTGCCCATATCTCCCCCATTGCTATTCCCATCTCACTTTTCTTCCTCTTCCCCCATCTCTCTTCCCATTCCTACTCCCTTCTTACTTTTCTTCTTTCAATTGAAAGACTTCTTTGAAACACTGAACAAAAATAACACGAAGAGAACATAGTCTTACTCTTGTATTCAGTAACTAACAATAAAGGTTTGATTAATAAAATAGGAATTCCGGTTAAAAATAGAGGTGAGTAAAACCAAATATCCAATCTGATCCGAAATTCGAATATCTAGTTTTTCGAATTATAAAAAGTGTCAGTGCCACATATTCGGTAAAGAGCACAGCAATAGTGACAATTTCCAATTTCGCGGTTCCACCCTTTAATAGTGCTACTAACTCCCAAGTAGACCTGACAAAAATCGACCCAACCTGAAACCGACTCAAACCCGACCTTAATAAACCCGACCAAAAATCCGAAAAATTACGTTGTTTGACCCAAAATCGACCTGACCAGAAAATCGACCCGACCGAACCTGAAATCACTTAACCCGAATTCGACCCTACCGACCTGTTTGCTAGGTCTACTCCCAAGGGTGAACATAAAAAGTGGGTACCTAGTCCCAGACCCAGTATGGACCCAATTGGTTTTCCAAGAATCTGATCCAGAATTGGTGGTAACCAGTTCCAATTTTGTGAAACCGAAATCGGTTGTGAACCAGCCCCCACAGTGACTCACCTTCGACCCAATTGAAGAAAACCACAGTAGTACAAACAGCACCTGCACATGGCTACTTCAATTTTCCAGACCAAGGAAACACTCTGACCGATTCTTTTCTATTAGAGTGACTAGTAAAAAAAATTATTTACTCTCAAAAGCCTCTTAACAAAATGCAGATGTGAATAAGATAGAAAATGTCACAAGACAAGAAAATGTTGCCATCTTTCACGAATCAAGCAATATTAAACCAAATCACCTGATGTGGAACATAGATGGCTAAAATGTCTGGGACTCCAGATCCACAGCCCTCAGTTGCCAAACCGAAACCCTGAGGACCGCTGCGACAATGTAGAGTCCCAAATATTTCCAGGAAAAAGACTTAACAGCCAAAAGTTGATGAAAATCAATTTCATGCAAGAAAAAACAATTTGAACTCGACAAAAGTTGTTGGAAAACATGCAGTTGGGACTCCTGTGCCATAGACCTCAGTTGCCAAACCAAATCACTGAGGAGTATTGCAATTTGACAATGGAAAGTCCCAACAACCATTTTGAGGAAGATGACTGAACAGCTAGGCATGAGCTAAACAATATCAAAGTTGCATAATGCCAAATTATGTATACCAACAAAAGCACAAACACAAACGCAGCACAAATCATCAAAAGAAAAGCAATTACAAGAAGGGTCCTCTCACAAGTCAAACAGAAAACAACTTGAGGATGTCACAGCACCACACAAACAGTCTCATATTACATGGCTACAATGAAGAAACTTGTAACATTGTGGCAATTTCAAAAAGTTGTAAGGATGAAAAATGAAGTTACACGGTTTGCTCATCCACTTCAATAGAGTACATTGAAGTTCCATAGACATTGAACTTCGATAGACGTATAGGAAGTTGCTTACCTAGTGGATAATACCAACTTCTCATGTTCATTAGCGCAAGATACATTTTAAACCATTAAACTACCGCATGAGAATTGCGCAAATTCACTTCCAGGGATTTAGACCATGTGAGTCCAATATTTATTTCCATAGATCTAACTTGTATAAGAATTGAAATCACTTTCCACTATATTATCACTTTCCTTTGTAATTTCAGACCACTGAACCAAATGGGACTTTAGAAAGGTGGATGTATTCCTATATGTAAGGTGTTGTTTGACTGCTCTTTCAAGAGTTATGGGCTCCTTCGTTAATTTTTGAGTCTAAACATTCTCTGGCGTATAGCCATCAGCTTCTAAATAGTGTTTGATTTCCATCTTTCAAAGTGTTCTAAATTTAGAGTCTCATTCGATTTAATAATACTCACTAATCAATAAAAGACTTCATTCGTCCCTTAAAGATTGTCAAAATTTCTAGTTTGGGTTGTCCCAAAAACTTGTCAAGTTTATAAATTAGGCAAACAAATCTCAATTGAGGGAGTAATAAAGAATAGATCTTGTATGGAGACTATTGTTATAATCACCTGATGTGATGAGAAATAAACCGCAGAGCTAAATTTCAAGGACACCTATACACCCTTGGAAATCATCAAACACCAGCAACATACTGTGTCCCTGCCAACATATCCAGTTAACTGCCATAAACAAGAAAATCTTGATAACAAATCATAACAAGGTCAATAGTACAGGAACAGATAACTAACAGCCAGGTATGAGGAACAGAACTGAAAGAAAACAGAACAAGGAAAAAAGTACAGAAACAGATAAATAGCATCACGAAATCACCATGGCCAAACACCAAAAAATGTATTCGAATTCACTAACAATGAGCTGAAAGACAGAAATGACTACAACAGCATAATCAATATAAAAGAAACTGCAAAATATACCCATATAACAGAAGTGTACTCTTATGACTTATCTTCCTTTGATCAGGAAGGAACCTTCTGGCTTCAAGAAACAGCTAAAGGGGCAACAAATAAGTCTCTCAAGTATTTGTCAAAGCCTCACTTCTTCGCACCATATTCCCTTCAATCAATGTTCCAATTTGGAAACTAAATGTCCAAAACAACAATAAATCTGGCATGTTAGCAATAGGGCAGAAACAGTTGCCAGTTAGCCTACAAAAGAAAAGAATTTCTTTCTCTATCCAGAAAGAGCAGAGTTAAGGACCAAATTCATCATAAACCTCAATTGTGAGAGTTTAGTATCAATGATTCAATGCCACAATTGTCAAAGAAACTTGTTTTCAGAAACTCTTCAGCAAATTCACTACAGTAAAAATACAAGAGATAACAAAACTTCCTCATTTTCAAATAAAGAGGAACTACACAAAGTGTCAGACATCAAAGAGATCCAAAACGCCAGAAGCTTCATAGACCAGCAGAAGACAAAAGTCAGTAAACAAGGCAAGAGTTGAGTACCAGCTAGAGAATCCTCAAACTGAATGTTATTTCCTATTTCAATAACTCGGAAACTGAATATTGAATATAATCTCAAACTTGACATTTCATTATATCTCCAACAAATCATGAATTACGTTCAATTACACCAAAAGCACACATTGGATGCAATCCTCAATTCCAACTGGGTAAAGACACTTACACTTCATTTTAGTCTAAACTCTCAAACTTTTCCGAAAAATGGGCAATCAAACAGCAAGATATGTACCCATGTGGCCATGTCCAATACTTGTAGTCTACTTCGAACGAAGTAAAATTATATATCCAACAAATTATTCACACTGAAAGAAGTGAATTACACCGCCATGAGGAATTTGTTTAATGCAAAAACTTGTGTGCACTTGGTATATAAAATGTTTAACGCAAAAACTTGTGTGCACTTGGTATATAAAAATACATCAAGGACAAATAACTACGTATATAAAAGGTTGGCGATATGGCCATCATACTTGCTTGCGTACGGCATTATTACTACCTGTATGCGATATACTAAGTATATTCAAGACTAGGCCAATAAACATGCATCGAGATTGTGCAGTGTGGCTGAGATGAAGAAGCCTTCAGATTAAGAATTTCCCTGTGTGCAAAAATGAGAGTCACCTTATAACACCTTAATAAACACTTAGATCAAGATACCCCTCTGATAAGCCCAACTTAATAGTACCTTGTTACAATAGTCTCTTCTGATCTATTTTCTTTGGCCAACAAATTGTGTGCCGTTAACCAAATCAAAAAGTAGTCTACCTCTCACCAGTAGGCAAGGTTTGTTCCTAGAAGATAAGGAAAAAGAGTGTGTCTAAGGCAAGGTTACACATGAAACTAGGACCATATTTTCCTCAACTTCACTTCTAAACTGAAACTTCTGTGAAGTGCACCAAAGTTGTTTTGTCGATTTATTTGAGTGAATACTTCAGGTAAAAGTGAATAGAATGTCATGTCTAGTGAGCTCAAGATTTGTCTTGAAAGTTTCAGTGACCTTAAAAGATGTTTGCCTACACACCAACCATTCAATCCAAGAAGACCCTGTCACTTCAGTAAAGGTCAAAGGTGACCAAAATATAATGAGCATCAACAATCATCTGTGTACCCAAAGTTAAACCTTGAAGACACTTTTTAAGGGAAAAACGGCATCCTCGTTCATCTCATTATCAGATTACATCATCTTATTTACAGTCCAACATTCCTCCAAAATTTTCAGTATCATAGGATCAAGAACATTTGCAAATTGCAATTAGTAGGCTAGTAGCACACTGAAGAATCACTTTGCTAGGCAACTGAAAGCATACAGCAGCATTTTATGTCATGGCAAAAACTTGTTGATCTCCACAACACCCTAATAGCCTGATAAAGTCAAAACAAAATTTTATACAATGGGAGTTTGAAAATCAACTATAAGAAATAACAGTGTAAGTAAATGTCTAGTCTCAGACATCCAAGCAAGGAATAAAGCAGCATAAGCTCTCAAGCCTGGCGAAAGGCGAAAGCTCTTAGGCGTCCGCTGCCAAAGTTTTGAGAAACAAGCCATTCCCTGATCATCACAGACCAACCTTTTCATACACGTAACAAATTTCCAAACCACCATCTTGATTACACACAAGGAATTGCCAATAGCTATAGCCAATGGCAAAACAATGTAAGTGAATTATTATCACACTATAAACACTTGCAAGATCACTACTGAAAAAAGACATTTGTTAAAACAAAACCTAACGTGAAACTAATGTAAAAAGATTTGTTGATTTAATTTCCTATGTGCCACATTGTTAGGAGGTTAAAAGGTCTGACCTTCAAGGAAGGATTATAGCAGCACAAGCTCTCAAGCCCGGCAAAGGCGGAAGCTCTTAGGCGGCCACTGCGAATGGTCTAAGAGAAACAAGCCTTGGTTTTATCATCATAGACACAGACTACTTTAAAGCTGTCAAACAAGGCAATGCTTCACCCTCCTAACATGATCACTAGGTCACAACAAACATGATAAATGCATAAGTTCTCAATCAACTATCATGGCTTGTTAACAAAAAAGATTTGTATGAATAACAGCAAATTCATAATATCATGTAGTCTAAGTTTCAATTAAATGCAGGCAATGCAAAAGGGTTTAGAGTCTCAGACATCCAAGGAAGGATAAAAGCAGCACAAGCTCTCAAGCCCGGCGAAAGCGAAAGCACTCAGGCGGCAACTGCGAATGTTGTTGAGAAACAAGCCTTAAGATTCATCATCATAGACAAAAACTCAGAAAATTGAGTCAACAAAGAAACAAGGCAAAACCCATATAAGAAACAAAGAGGATTAGTGAGATAATATATGTCTCATGGCCTATCCAAAGCAGTAATGGCAGCGACGCCGCTCCACAAGGCAATGGAATATGAGACCGCCCCACCATTTTCTGCAACGTCAAAACAGGGCCTAATCTTGACGTTTTACTTTTGGGATTTGCAAACACGAAAATTTGGGGGCATTTGAGGTTCTCTTTTCCTCTTATGTACCTTTCCCCTGAAATATCTAGCCACTAGCTCCTGGGCCTTCACCTGAGATAGGCCAGCCCAGGGGCAGTCCTTGTCACCAAAAAACAAAAAAAAATAAAGATAGACAGAAAACATAGATATTCGTTAAACACAGAAATAGTGACAATTTCCAATTTCACGGTTCCACCCTTTAATAGTACTAGTAACTCCTAAGGTTGAGGATAAAAAGTGGGTACTCAGTCCTACTCAGTCCCAGACCCTTGGACCCAGTTGGATTTCCGGGAACCGGATCCGGAATTGGTTGTTACCCCTTCCACGTTGGAAGGGGGTATTCGTTGCAAAGAAAACAACAGTAGCTAGTACAAACAAGACCTGTACATGGCTACTTCAATTTTCCAGATCAAGAAACACTCTGGCAGTTCCTTTTCCATTAGTGGCTAGTAAAATTCTACTCCTCAAAACCTCCAACAAAATGCAGTATGAATAAAGATTGAGATGAAAATACCAAACTGATCAGGACACACACACCATAAGACAGAAAAAGTCACAAGATAAGAAAATGTCGCCAGCTTTCACGAATCAAGTAATATCAAACCAAATCACCTGATGTGGAACATAGATAGCTAAAATGTTAGGGACTGGGATAATGTAGAGTCCCAAATATTTCCAAGAAAAAGACTGAACTGCCAAAAGTTGCCGCAAATCAATTTGATGTAAGAAAAAACAGATATGAACTCAAAGTTGTAGGAAAATATGCAATTGGGATTCCTGTGCCATAAACCTCAGTGGCCAAACCAGATCACTGAGGAGTATTCTTAGGAGTATTCCAAGTTGATAATATAGAATCCCAACAACCAATTTGAGGAAGATGACTGAACAGCTAGGCATGAGCTAAACAATATAGAAGTTGCATAATGCCAAATTATGTCACATTAGAAAACAACTTGAGGATGTCACAGCACCACAAGAACAGTATCCTATTACATGGCCACAATGAAGAAACTTGTAACATTGTGGCAATTTCAAAAAGTGGCCTACTTTGGTTAGGTGCAAGTTGGCATATAATTTCAACGTGTAAGGATGAAAAATGAAGTTACATAGTTTGCTCATCCACTTCAATAGAATAAGTTGAAGTTTCATAAACGACGGGCAGGAAGTTGCTTACCTAGTGGATAAGAATAAGACCAACTTCTCATATTCATTAGCTCAAGATACATTTTAAACCATTAAACCACCGCATGAGAGTTGTGCAAATTCACTTCCAAGGATTTAGACCATGTGAGGCCAATATTTATTTCCATTTCATTACAATTTACATAACAATTGAAATGACTTTCCACTGTATTATCACTTTCCTTTGTAATTTCAGATCGTTGAACCAAATGGGACTTTAGAAAGGTGAATTTATTCCCTACATGCACTGTCGCATGTAAGCTGTTGTATGACTGCTCATTGAGAGGGTTCCTTCATACTTTTGAGTCTAAACAATCTTTGGCGTATAGCCATCAGCCTCTAAATAGTGTTTTGATTTCAGTCTTTTGAAGTGTTCTGAATTTATAGTCTCATCCAATTTAATAATACTCACTAATTGATAAAAATAACGGAAATTTCCTGAGATACTCCTGTACTTTGATGAAATGCCTATGGTACCCAAAGTTTTGAAAATGTGCCTGGCGTACCCCTGAACTTTTAACAAAGTGATCAGCGTACCCACTAAGCCACAAAATGACTATAATGCCCTTGTAATACATTTTTTGTATAATAACTATGTTTGACTTTTAATTTCTTTCTCTATTTTACAATATTATATGATAAAAAATCAAAAAAAAAAATAGAAACATTAAAAAATCACCAAAATTAAATTAAATTTTATAATTAAAAATAATTTTAAAAAAAAAATAATTTTCGAATAATGAAAAATTTTAAATAATATTTAAAAAATTTAAAATTTTGTGTTTTAATTAAGATCTATACAATAAGTTGAAAAGTAGAAAATTGCAAGAAAATGTGAATTTTTAAAATAAATTTTAGAAAATTTATTAATTTTTTATTTAATTTTTAAAATAATTTTTCTAAAATTTACTTATTTATTTGTTTATTTTTATTTATTTTTTAAAATTTATTTTTTGAAAAAAAATAATAGAGTTGTGGTATAAATTTTCATACTTTTTTTTTATATTTTTTATATATTAATAATTGAGAGAAATATAAAAGTCAAACATAGTCATTACACAAAAAAAAAAAAAAAAAACAAAAAAAAAAACATTGCAAGGGTATTATAGTCATTTTATGATTTAGTGGGTACGCCGATCACTTTGTTGAAAGTTTAGGGGTACCCCAGGCATATTTCCAAAACTTTGGGTAACGCAGACATTTCATCAAAAGTACAGGGATACCCTAGGAAATTTCCGTAAAAATAAAAATTAATAGTGAGTAGATCTTGTATGGAATTTATTGTTATAATCACCTCAAGTGCTGACAAATAAACAGCAGAGTTCAATTTCAAGTACACCTATACACCCTTGGCAATCATCAAACACCAACAACATACTGTGTCCCTGCCAACTTATCCAGTTAACTACCATAAACAACAAGAAAATCTTGATAACAAATCATAACAAGGTCAATAGTAAAGGAACAGATAACTAACAGCCAGGTACGAGGATCAGAATTACCAAACATTGTATTCGAATCCACTAACAATTGAAAGACAGAAATGACTACAACAGCATACAATCAAAACAAGAGAAACTGCAAAACATACCCATTTAACAGAAGTGTACTCTTATGACTTATCTTCCACTGATCAGGAAGGAACCCTCTGGCTTCAAGAAACAGCTAAAAGGGCAACAAAAAAGTCTCTCAAGTATTTGTCAAAACCTCACTTACTCCTCACCATATTCCCTTCAATCAAAGTTCCAACTTGGAAACTAAATGTCCAAAACAACGATAAATCTGGCATGTTAGCAATAGGGCAAATACAGTTGCCACTTAACCTACAAAAGAATTTCCTTCTCTATCCAGAAAGAGCAGAGATAAGGACCAAATACATCATAAACTCTATTCTGAAAGTTTAGTTTCAATGTTCAATGCAACAATTGTCGAAGGAACTTGTGTTCAGAAACTCTTCAGCAACTTCACCACAGTGAAAGTACAAGATAACAAAAACTCCTCATTTTCAAGTAAAGAGGAACTGCAAAATGCCAGACATCAAAGAGATCCAAAACGCCAGACGCTTCAAAGACCAGCAGAAGACAAAAGTCAGTAAACAAGGCAAGAGTTTGAGTACCAACTAGAGAATCAAGTATCCTGAATGTTATTTCCTATTTCAAGAACTTGAAAACTGAATATAATCTCAAACTTGACATTTCATTGGATCCAATCCTCAGACATTCCAGGTATAAACACCTACAATTCATTTTAGTCTAAACTCTCAAACTTTTTCCGAAAAATGGGTAGTCCAGCAGCAAGATATGTACCCATATCCGGTACTTGTAGTCTACTTCAAATGAAGTAAACATTATATATCCAACAAATATTCACACTCATGTTCATGCTAATTCTAAAGAGAAAGTGGATTACACCACCCTGAGGAATTCATTTTACGCAAAAACTTGTGTGCACTTGGTGTCTAAAAATACACATGACCATCATATGTGCTTGCGTACGGCCTTATTACTACTTGGTGTAGACAATATACCAAGTATATCCAAGACTAGGCCAATAAACATGCATCGAGATTGTGTAGTGCAATGCTGAGATGAAGGAACCTTCTGCAAAAGATTAAGAATTTCCCAGTCACCTTATAACACCTTAATATTAGAGGCTTAGATCAAGATACTTAATCCGTCAACCAAATCAAAAAGTAGTCTACCACTCACCAATAGGTGAGGGAATAGCAATCAACCATGTCATGCCCAAGTGAACCTCCAGGTTTGTTCTTAAGATAGGGAAAGAGAGTGTGCCAAAGGTTAAGGTTGGGCAGGAAACCAGGACCCCATTTTCCTCAACTTCACTTCTAAACTGAAACTTCTTTGAAATGCACCAAAGTTGTTATAACGATTTATTAAACGTGAGTGAATACTTCAGGTAAAAGTGAACAGAATGTCATGATTTGTATTGGAAGTTTCAGTGACCTTGAGGTTACACAGTAAGCACACAACAACCACTCAATCCAAGAAGACCCTCTCACTTCAGTAATGAGCATCAACTGTCATCTCTGTAGCCAAAGTTAAACCTCTTTGGAAACTTTTCAAGAGAAGAAGGGCATTCTCTTTCATCTCATGATCAGATTACATCATCTTATTTACAGTCCAACTTTCCTCAATATTGAACATTTGCAAATTGCAATGAGTAGGCTAGTAGCACATACTGAAGAGTCACTTTGCTAGGCAACTGAAAGCATACAGCAGCATTTTATGTCTTGATACAAGTTCGTGGCAAAAAATTGTTCATCTCCACAATAATAGCCTGACAAAGTCAAAATAATACAATGGGGTTTTGAATCAACTATAAGAAATAACAGTGTAAAGTAAAGGTCTAGTCTCAGACATCCAAGGAAGGAATAAAGCAGCATAAGCTCTCAAGCCCGGCGAAAGGCGAAAGCTCTTAGGCGGCCACTGCGAATGTTTTGAGAAACAAGCCTTTCCCTGATCATCACAAACCAACCTTTTCATACAAGTAACAAATTTCCAAACCACCGAATTACAAATGTAAGTGAACTAATATCACACTGCCAACACTTGCAAGATCACTATTGAAAACAAACATTTGTCAAAACAAAAACTAACGTGAACTGATATAAAAAGAATTGTTGAATAACTTCCTATGTGACACATTGTTAGGAGGTTAAAATCTGGTCTGGTCTCAGACATCCAAGGAAGGATTAAAGCAGCACAAGCTCTCAAGCCCGGCGAAGGCGAAAGCTCTTAGGCGGCCACTGCGAATGTTCTAAGAGAAACAAGCCTTAGTTTTATCATCACAGACACAGAATACTTCAAAAAACTGACAAACAAGGCAATGTATTTCCCTCCTAACATGATCACTAGGCCACGAAAAACATCGATAAATACATAATTTCTCAATCAATTATGATGGGTCTTAAAAAGACATTTAAAGGAATAACAGCAATTTCATAAACTGCAATTTCATAAACTCATTTAGGAATGCAAAAGGGTTTAGAGTCTCAGACATCCAAGGAAGGATAAAAGCAGCACAAGCTCTCAAGCCCGGCGAAAGGCGAAAGCACTCAGGCGGCAACTGCGAATGTTGTTGAGAAACCAGCCTTAAGATTCATCATCATAGATGAAAACCCTTCTATAAGAAAAGTGAGTTATCAAAGGAAAACAAAAAAAAAAAAAAAGCAAAAACCCATATGAGAAATCAAAGGGGATTAGTGAGATAATATATATGTCTCATGGCCTGTCCAAAGCAGTAATGGCAGCGACGCCGCTCCACAAGGCAATGGAATATGAGACCGCCCCACCAGCGACGGAGAAAATCCCCAAAAGGGATTTCCTGCAACGTCAAAACAGGGCTTAATCTGTGACGTTTTACTTTTGGGATTTGCAAACATGGAAATTTGGTTTGCCCCAAATTCAAGTAAAGGGATTTTGGAGAAATCCCCGTCACGTTTTAGTAAAATCAGAGCAAAAACAATGGAATTCAAAAACAGAGTAATCACTATAACGAGAAAAAAAAAAAAAAAAAAAAACGACGTTTGAATTGAATTCAAAAAAAATTTCAATTTGAAAATCTACAAAAGAAAGGTGTTAAAATTGAATCCAAAGAAGAACTTCAATTTGAAAATCTACAAAAGAAAGACGTTAAAATTGAATCCAAGAAGAATTTCAACTTCAATGAATGATTAAAGCAATGACAAAAAGGAGCATTGATAATAAAAACTAAAAAGCGCAAATCGAAGAAGAAATCACCGTAATGTTTTGACATTCTGTAATTTGTGTGTGGATATATTTATAGGGAGAGATGACGGAGGGGGAATTAGCCAATTAGGGTTATGCTAAGCCGACAGGCTGTGAACAGAGAGGGCTTACCTCAAAATTCGATCTGTATCTCGAAGATTACCTGGGTCATTCTAGAACTTTCTTTAAATTTAGTACTATTTTTTTTCTTTTCTTTTATTTACGACTTTCTGTTACTCCAGTTTTTATGGAGGGAGCGGGTCAACTGATGTGGTGTATTTTGGTGCATCTTTAAAAAAAAAAATTTAAATAAAGATTGGGGATGGCAAAATATCAAATTCAAAAAAAAAAAAAAAAGTTGGTACAAATATAGAAAAAAGTGGTCTAGAAAAGAAAAAGGAATTTTGGAATGCTCTCGGAATAAATAAAAAAATCGTAGGAGATTAGCTGGTCGGTGACTTCATTTTCTCTTTTTCTTGAAAAATTAAAGCTAGCAATGGGTTGGGCCAACCAGCCAACAACATATAGCGACGCACCACTTAGCATGAAAATGGTCGAGCTTGACGTGAGTATGAGATGGGTAGGCTCATCACGATGTCATCCTCGCATGTAAACCTGATTCTACAATAAAGAGCACGGTATCATGAAATTTAAACAGAATAAAAATAATAATAAATGAATGAATAATAAGGTTGAAACCACCTACCTTAGTCATGATTCACTTGATATGTCAAGATACAGTTGGAGCTCACTTAGAGAGTACACGAACGTGTTGCATGTTTTTATTAGTACATCTTGCAATATGCAATACGATACAAACTATTTTAAAGAGGCCTCACAGTATCTCAACACATCAATTATTAATATGTTGATTTTATAAAAATAATAAAAAAAAAGATAATTTGTTCAAATTAACATTAAATAAGCTCGTGCAAAGTATACAAATCTTTGAACTATAATAGCTGACTTTTTGTTGAGAAATAGTTCAACTTGTTACATAACTATCGTCTATCGTCATGGAGTTTTTTTTTTTTTTTTTTTACCGCCTTCTGCAACTAGATATTTACATTTTACCTTATAAACAAGACAAGTATAAGTCCAATTTNTTCAAAAAGGGTAGGGGGACACAAATTCTAATAAAAGAATTGAAAAGATGTAAAACCGAAAAATATTGTAAGATATTAGGAACAGTTACCATGAGAGAGACCTTTAACGGATCAATGCATTACTGATAAGTCATGATAAGGCGAGAAAAACGTGGAACTTGGGAAAGGCATTTTAGGGTTGATTTGTTATTTTAAACAAAATTTGGAAGAGTGCATGAATTTCAAAGATGGAGAGCGAAGCACCTTGACAATTACTCTCTTTTAGGGTTGATTTGTTGTTTTAAACACGAGAAGCACATTGACAATTTTATTTTTCAAGTATTTTTGCTTTGACTCGTAGGTGAGATTACACTTCAACCCATATGGGTGAATGTGTCTTTGTCCTTTATTAGGTGTGTAACTTCGCCCATTAGAAATTTTTAAACTTTACTTTCTATGGTTATTGTTTGAGTGATAACTCTCTTTCGAAAATTGTGTGACAACTACTTTCAATTGAATATAAAATGGATTTATAGAAAACACATTAGATCAAATTCTAATCATGAAAGAAAAAATGTATAGAAATAGTAGATCAAATTCTAATCAAAAACCACTATAAACAAAAACATATAGAACATTTAGGGCATCCACATTGAGAGAGGTTTATGGGGAGGTTTATGTCATGCCACCTCACCCTCCCATAAACCTCTTCTCCCATAAACCTCTCACAAACCTCACATTCCCATTGAAATAAACCCCAAATCAGTTTTATGGTGGGACCACATTAATTCAATTGAAATGCAAGCAGAGAGAGGCAGGGAGCCATTGCTCTCTGGCACGCGTCACATCAGTGACACGTGTCAGAGGGCGATTGGCTCACCTTTCCTCCTCTGATGCCACATAAGGTTCCCCTTCCCCCCCCCCCCCCCAGGCGCCTGATGTTCACGCCCTTAGCCTTTCTCTGCCTATACACTTCATGCATCTTCTTCGCCCAGCTTTCTCGCTATTTGTTTTGCCTTTCTCTTTTTTTGCTTCAACCGGGTTTCTCTTCTCCAACCTCTCAACTTCAACCCCTCTTCAACCTCATCCCCCATCTAAGGTTGAAGGTGGGATCAAAACTATAAACCTCCCCCATCAACCTTTGATGGGGATGCCTTCCCTAGTCAAGTATTTGCAACCAAAGTAAATTCTCCAAAACAAAAGATATTGACATAATAAAGTTAAACGTCAATCAAACTCTATCACCACCGGTTGCTTTGAGCTAGTCTTGACTCTTGAGTATACCACTATACTCTAACCAAGTTTCTTCTCTTAAGGAAGTAGGTCCAACAAGAGCTTCTATAATCAAAGTAGTGGCGGACAAGAAAGCAATAAGGAATTTGTAATCGGTTACATGAATCAATATAGTCACTTGTTCAAGTCCAATAAATGCAAACATCATTATAAGACTAGAAGTATATACGTTTATAAAAGTAATAGCAACTACATGTGTAATGTGTGACCATAAACATGCTTTAACTACAAATGCAAGGAGCGACTCTCAGATCGACCATCTTCCAAATAATGGGTTTTCTGCATTCAGTTCTAAAATCAAGGCTCAATAAAAAGGGAAGACTCATTTTGCAGTCACCCTTAACACCAGAAAATTTGTCATGAACTCAACTAATCACTAGACTAACAGTTGCTACAGTTTGTATAGCCGACTTTGACAGTCTGAAAATGCAAATGCCTAAATCTAATATTGTGAATCAATGCTCTCAGCGAGACTATGTCAAGAACAGCCACAAGAACGTGCTCTTCTCTACGCACTTTCAACCCTAAATCCTAAGCAATGTGCAATGACACTTGAAAATAAGATCATTGATTAGTCAACAACTTAACCCCGTTATCTAAATCAGCACCAGGTTGCTTCATGTCACGAGACTTCTTTGGAGTGCACATAACATTCTTAATGATTGAGAAATGCAGATCAAATTCTGACTTCAATTTTAAGCAGCAGGCGTTTATCCATTTCTCGGCTACGCTTGTTGGCACACTGTCTTGTGTGTCCCTTTCATGTTCTTCTATAGCTGGTCGGATTTCGTTGTATAAGGATTCAAGACTGGAGCTAGCATCATTTTTGATCTCCTGCACAATATCAGTGAAACAAAAACATGTATATATCAACACTAGTTCAGGTCTAATAAGCCAAAGCTACACCAATGATCACTTTAAATCCAAAGGCCAAGCTCAAATCAACAAATAATGGCAAGGTCTGCACAAAGAAAAGTGAAAAGATGGCAAGACCGATGATGAACTTCAGATTGTACCTCAAATGTGAGGATCTCCTGTTGTGCTTCTTTTGCTTCTAAAAGTGAGATAACATATTTGGTATCTAATTCCTTTTGGTCGATATTTTTCAATTTTCCCTTCGGCAAACGTTTCAACTTTTTCTTTGGTCGTGGGTTTATCCCTATTTGATAACTTCGGCCGGCACCATTTGCTGGAATGGAATCAAGTGGCTCAACATCCATCGGGATAGAGAAATTTGCACTTGTTAATATTTGCGATGAAAGCTCATCCTCTGCAGAGTCATAGAGCGGTATTTTCTCAACCGAATATCTGTAAATCAAATTCTGGTGTTACTGCGCAGATACATGAACTAAAAGCAGCGAATATAAATAAACAGATGGAAAGGGGGCAAAAGGAGGAAGACACCACATATACTATACAGAAAATAAGAAAAATTTCAGACTAAGGTAGTGAGAAACAAGGGTGTATAACCAGTTAACCACAGAACAAACAGAGAGGGATGCAAAAAATAAAATAAAAAATGAAACAGAATACAAGCCTGCTTTAGTCAAACATCCCAAGAAGATTTTGCTCATTGAAAATGCTCAGATGAACTGAAGATTACAGAGAAATAATCATAAGGAGGCCTGTTTCATTCAATATTTTGAAAATAGTAAAGTTCATTCAATATTTTGAAAATAGTAAAGTTCATTCAATATTTTGAAAATAGTAAAGAAACTAAGTAGTGCCAGAAAGGAAAGGCTAAGTTGAAGCTTCAAACTAAAAAGGCGAAATGAGGTGCTGATCAAGCAACGGCCGGAATTAAATTTGACGATTTGCAAGGATACTCAGTTTCCTCTATAGATTAAAAATAAAGGTTAGAGAAAAACTAGCTGGAAACTGCAGACTAACGCTTATCAGTGTATCTACAGGTGTTACCTGTCATCATCATCTTCCCAGAGGTATGTATCTTCCTGTTCAAGAGATAATGAATGAGAAGAGTGTGTTTAATATCACAACATGAAAAGTAATACATGCAGAAGCTCAACAACTAAAAAACTCAACTAGTAGAGAACAGAAGATCACTGCTATAAGTGTGTCTACCAACTAATACAATCAAATGAATGAAGGCCTCAACACAGCACAAAATCCTAACAGTCCCCACTTGATTTAAAACAAGTAATAGAGAGCAAAACCTTGTTTGTTCCCCTTCCAAGATATCACAGTTGTACTACATGATTGTCAAATTATAGAACCAATGGGATAAATGTGGTGACATTGAAAGAAATGGAAAAACGCCTTGAAAAGAAGAGGGGAAAAAAATGAAGAAAATAACATATATCCAACATGAATGATTAATACTAGCAAATTTAGAAACCAAGTATAAAAAATTTCAAGGCAGGACCATTTTCAGTGACTGGCAGTGGGGTGGGCAAGGCTATGGTGAAACTATAATGCATCACATTTCAGATCTGCAATGATTTTAACTTTTTTTTCCCCCCTTAAAATTGTCTCCTAAGATTATCCCATTATAACAAATCTAAATGATCAGATTAGGTGTGGAGAAGAACCACCTGAATGAACTGACCAACAGATATGGAATTTAAAACAAGAAGCCTAATAGTAGGAACAATAGTGGTCCAAGACCTCCGGGTACACATACATATGAATAAAGTCTCCTTCTCAACTTACATTTCAGAATTCAAAGTGCTGCCTAAAAGATGTAAAGGATCTCGAAGTTGCATTTTTGGTTGAAGTTCAGTGATTTCAAGAAAGATAGGAAGAAACAAGTATGCAAAGATGAAATCGCCATATTGTTAACTTATGACACATGCATCTCGCATGTCATACTCTTTCCCAAACAAATCTTATAACTATATTTCTTTTGTGATTGTAGCATAATAATAACTGTACCTGGAAACCACGGGACTTCGCTCCAAGAAATCCAGAACAACTGACAGCCCCACAAAGGCACCGAACCTTTGCACCACCAAACCACTCAAAGTTATAATCATATGCAAGTTCAGTTCCAACAGAAATATCATGCTTCGCAAATATCCCAACCCTGATTTCTCCCAACACCGTCCACTTTCTTGTCTCACAATTTGGTTGACTACAAAAACAATGAAGTATAAGAAACGCAAGGCAGAGCAGTAATTTTAATTATAGATGCTACTCACTCCGTCTCAAAATAATTATCATTATTGGTTAATGCGCACATATTAAGGAGACTATTAATTTTAGAGGTAGTTGAAACAATTTTGACTCCACTACCTTCGCATTAACCGGAACTAGGTGCATTGGAAAGTGAAATTAGTAATAAACCACAAAAGTACATTAGGAAAATGAGCCATTAATGTTGTATTGGAATAGCAAAGAGACAAATATTTTGAGACAAAAAAAGTTAGCTAAAACGACAATTATTTTAAGATGTTGGGAGTACAAAATATTTCTATGAGTCTCACTATGAGAAATGAGATGCAGTTAGAGAAGAAGATTTAGTGATACATATATGTACATCAAAGATATCGATCTGAGCCTCACCAAGAGTGATTAATGAACCTAGCAAGGCTTCCCTTCCTCGTTGCATCAATAGATTCGTAGGCATTAAGACAGATTATGTATGCATCCTTGAGACCTTAAAGCAAGCAATGTATCAAGGTAAATGTCAACCACACTAATGGGGTTTCTACAAACTAGAGTTCAGATATAGTACCGAGTAAATAGACAGTCTACCTTGGGTTTCATAAGCTTGAGCTCTTCTCTTTGCTTCCTTCCATGATATTACTTCCCCACAATATTCAATGATGAACTGTCCAGCCTGTTCCACGGAATCAGATTGGACAAACACAGAAAGAAAGATGAATGCTGAGCACTGACATAATAATAAAGATGGTTAAGCAAGTTCATTTCTTAGAGAAGTGGTTAAGCAAATTCATTGACACCACAATAAAACAAATAAAAAAGTTAGAAGCTTTTTATTTTGGCAAGATCAGTTTAGCATTTTCTATTACTCAAAAACAGTTTCATAACTACACTTTTTGTCACAAGCAAAGAAGCCATATGAGATACCCATAGAGGTCTAGAAAGGCTTGGGAGAAGAAGGATTACTTGGTTAGCTAGACTTTTCGATGATATCCTAGTTTGCTAAGATGTTGAACGAATGAAGACTCCGTATATTGGTTCTTTTATACAAGAATAAAGGTGACATAAAAAGTTGCATTTAAAACATATTTAACTACTCAACCACACCATTAAGTAGTTATAAGAGAGGGTGATCGAGAAGAGACTGAGAAAGTGCAACTAAATCGAAGAACCAATTCAGTTTCATGCCTGTAAGATCCACAATAGAAGCTATACATCTTCTTAGACGTTTAGGGGAATATTTCAGGGATAGGCAGAGGGACTTGCACAAAATCTTGATTGATCTTAAAAAGGCTTATGACATTGTCCGCACACAAAAGTCCCGTAGAGGTATCTGGAAGCCAAGGTGTTCTAATGCCTATATACAGCTTATTAAAGACATGTATGAAGGTTAACATTCTCCACCTGTCAACACAATCATTGTTTGGTGACTCACTATAGCGTTGGTTCTAAGTTTGCTTGCAGTTTCATATATGATGGTGATGACAGAGTTCCTTTATGGAACACTCTTTGCTCAATTAATGATACTATGGTGCTTCCTTGGATTATCTGTGGCGACTTTAACAATGTGCTCCACTTAAATAAGAGACTTGGTTCCCATGTCTCTTTATCTGAAAGCGGTATATTTAGGGTTGTGTGCATACTTGTTGCCTACATGATATTAGAAATCCTAGATGTTGAAATGATAGTCGTGGCTAATGAAGATTGATTATCTGCCTATCCCAACTCTTCAGCCACTTTTCTCCATGAGGGTTTGTTTGATCATTAACTTGCTATTATTCATTTCTATGATGGTATTGCTATTGGAAGGAAATCCATCAAGTATTTCAACATGTGGCGCAAATAGGATATTTTTTTGGATAGGGCAAGGGGTAGCTGGCTGATTCTTAATAGAGGTGTCCCCATGTACAAGCCGGTTATGAAACTCAAGAGGCTCCAAACTATTTCAAAGAGATGAATAAGGGGGGATGATAAGGAGTACAGCAGGATTACCAGGAGGCTCTATTAAAGACCCCTCTAATGCCGTCCCAGCTGAGAAAACAGCTCCAGGCAGAAGAGCAAGGCACACCTGCATGCTGAGGGAGATTCTAACACTTTCATCCATAGTAGCATTATACCAAGAAGAAAGTATAATAATATTTACACTCTTCAAGGTGAAGAATGTAGCACGGCAAATAGATAAACCTGATGACGTGGTAAATTGCTTTCTCTCTTTTTATGAACAACGTCTGGGCTCTTCTTTCTCCAACTTCTAGAAATGCGGTTAATGTTGACATTGTTGATCAAGGTTTTATTTTGACTGATGATTAAAACAGTAATTTGTGTGCTCCTTCCACAAGAGAAAAAGTCAAAACTGCTCTCTTTTCCATTCCACAAACTAAGGCCCTAGTCTAGATGATTACAGTTCTCAATCTTTTAAGGAAAGGCGGTAGGAGATGAGTTCTCTAGTGCTATTCTTGATTATTTCAATCATGGCAAACTCTTGAAGCATATCAGCACCACTCGTTTGGTGCCCATTCCTAAAAAGGCTCATTCTATTTGTGTCAATGACTATAGGCCAATCGCTTGTTATTTAGTTATTTAGAAGGTAATTTTTAAACTCTTTCGTACGGGGCTTAAAAATTTCTCTCCAAGATTATTTCTGAAGTGCAAGGGGCCTTTATGGAAGGAAGGTCTATACTTCAAATATAATGATCTATTAGGATTTAGTACGTCACTACGACAAAACAGCCAGCTCTCGTAGATGCCTTATTGAAGTGGATTTGTAGAAAGCTTATGACTCTATAGAATGGGAGTTCATGAAATGATGTGTGCTCTTATTCGTGGATCAAAGACCTTAGCTATGTTTGGCACCAAAACCTAGCTTTTGGCAGCTTGTGAGCAAAAGCTACAGCTTGAAACTTGTAGCTTGTTTTTTTTTTTTTTTTTTTTCTCTCAGCTACCAAACAAGATTTTAGCAAAGCTACGGCTGATTTTTGATTTTTGAAAACTATTCATAGTAGCTTTCACTTGACAGCTAGATTCTGAGTAAAAGCTACCACTTGAAGCTGCAGCTTGATCTTTTTTCTCTCTACTACCAAACAAGATTACCGCTAATTTTACCAAACATAGCCTTTGGTTCCTCTCCATTTTATTATCCGGTCATTAATGGGGTATCCATGGTTTTCTCCATGAAAAAAAGGGCTTAAGACAAAGAATCTAATCTCCCTTCTGTTGTTTGTTATGCGTGTGCAATATCTAACAAGAATTCTGAAGTTTGTGGGTGAGATGGAAGATCTTAAGTAGTACCCTATATGTTCTGCCATAAAAATTAATGATCTATGCTTTGCAAATGATCTGCTTCTTTTCAGTCACGAAGATTACAACTCTGACACTTGTTTAGTAGCTAATGACAATTAAGTCTGACATTGATTGTTGCAATATGGATGAGTACCTTGTCCATAATATAGTTGTTTACTCTGATTTCTCTAGGAGATCTCTTCCTATGAGATACCTGCATGTTCATGTCTCTTTTAAAGGTTTGGTTGTGTCACACTGTGACATAATTTTAGCTAAAGTGAAATATGGGGATCTAAACCCCTATCTTAAGGATGAAGGGTTGTTTTAATTAGCGCGTATGTCTACTAGTCCTCCATATTATTCTCCCTCAAAGTGTCCTGAACTAAATCGTTGTAATTTGCAAAAACTATTTTGGTAATGTTGTCTACTCTAAGGCTCCTCTAGACTCTAGTAGCCTGGGATATTCTTTGCAAACCCAAGGCCGGTGGTGGCCTAGGTATTAAAAATTGTTATGTCCGGAACAAGGATGTCATTGGCAAGTATGTGTGGTTTATAGCCTCAAAAACAAACTCTGTGTATATTAGATGGATCCACCATGTTTACTTAAGGAACTTGAGCTGGTGGGACTACACAGCACCCCCTACTGCTAGTTGGATTCGGAGAAAAATACATGATTTGGCAGAAAAGAGATGAAACTATGACTGAGCGTAGTTATTCAGCAAATCAGAGTAGTGACGAGGATAAGAATTGTATTTTGCCTCACAAATCGTCTAGAGCAAAGAAATCTTGATTTAATAGTTTGTTTAGCTAATGGCTCTTGGTTTCAGATGGGGCCCATCTTAGAAGGTACCCACTTGACCCACTTTTGTTTTCTTGGTAGTTAATTATAATCCGGGTGGCATACCTCCTATGTTTCATGTAATTTGCCAGCCTTTAATGCCATTCGATTATTACCTAGAAAAAAAAAAGGTGGGGTTGGCTGACTTGTGAGCGAGTTGCAAGAGACTAGGCTCAAAAGGTTTGGCCATGTCATGAGTAAACTTCTAGAAGCCCGGTAAGGAAGTATGAAAACATTATACTTAGATGAAAGAGAAGTAGATGGGGAGACGGAAAAAATAGGGGGAAGTCATCAAGAAGGATATGACCCTTCTAGAGCATACTGGGGATGACCCTTAATAGGAAACTTTGGTATAGTAGAACATGTGTCGATGATCCTACTTAAAGGTTATTTATTTAGATAAATATATGAGTATTTAATTAATTACTTAAATTTTATTTTCAACCTTATAATTAAATATATACTATATTTCTTACGTTTGAATTTATCTTTTATGTATTTATATATATTTTCTGTATTTATTTTGCTTAGGGACCTTTGCTCATGCCATTTGCATTTCTTTTCTAACCCATTTTTTTGCTCTTCTCAGTGGTACTCCTTTTTATTTCATGTTATGTCTACGTATTTAGTTAAATAATTCTCTAATTACATTTATGTAATGATATATTTAGTTTGCATTAAATGTTGTTTGAAACTGAAAATTCTTCCGCAGATCTTTTGCAAACAGTCTGTAATAGATAGAGGTACAGTTGAGAGGACTACCTCCCCAGAGCTGCCCTAGTAGGATTATAGTGGCTGTTGCTATTGTTTTTGTTGGTGTTGGATCAACTCAGAATATTGTCATGATTACACTTCAAGCTACTCAAAATCAATATAAAAAAGGAGTGATGACAAGTCACAGAACATCAAAACTCAATAGGACTGCATCAATAGGTGGCAAATTTCCGAGGCTGACCCACAAAAGAAGATGCACAATTAACTGTAGAAATTAAGCACCTGATGGCATCAAACTATGTGATAAAAGACAACATAAGAAAAGATCTTTTACCTTTATATTCTCATCAGCTAGAAGACCTGATCCACGACCATCAGTTTGGAACAACTTGGTTTTTGCATATTCACATCTTTGGAATTTCTGCGTAGAAATGCATGTCAAGAATCATATGTAAAAGTTCAGCTCTAGGCTAGTACATGTACCCTAATCTTGGTTAGTTGTAATTCGGTATTTTTAGAGACAATTTCATTTCCTCGAGTGAGACTGTAGAAGGGCTCATCAGGGCCGCATTATCTACTGTAGCTTGATTTGGGAATCGGTTGATATATTATCCTTTGTCATTCAAGAAACATATGAGGTGAGAATTGGGCATAGTGTCACAAACATAAACATCAGGTATTCAAATGAGCAAAAGTGGGGAGCTAAGTTGGTAAGCTCTCTCAACTCCAAGCTAGAGGTTGGGGGTTCGAGTCTCATTGCCCTCCATTCCTATGTGGAGGGTGGTATTTGTGGTTTCAAGGCCTTTGGCCATCCCCCACCCCTGATGTATGGGCCTAGAGCCCGGCTACCTTGCCTGTTCAAAAAGAGAAAAAACAAAAAAAAAAAAAGAAAAGTATTCAAAATGACCCCTAATGACAGCTCTCATGCAAGGACAAAGAGCACATGAAACCCATTACTCGTCCGCCATAAAACTTCCTGTCCCTTCCCATTTCTCCAGACTCCTTATTGTTTATGGTGGGAGGGAGGAATAATTCAATTCCTGAAAAACAAAAGCATGTACCTGATTCTTACAAAATTCACCACAAGGGCAATAACCAGGAGTGCACTCTGTATTTGTTAGTAAATTCAGACATCTCTCACCGCATGCACTCTCAGGATCACTGGGATTGTACTTGCATTCACATATGGAAATATCCTCCTCCTTCTGCTTCCTGTGTCTGAAACAATTATGGAAAAAAGGGCTAATAGTCAAATTGGTCACAAACTAAATAATAACGAGAACATCAATAAAAACTAATTCCTACTAAAACAGCTGTGACGGCTAGAGGTAATCTGAATATAAGATACTCCTGAAACCTGTAACTCTATTAGTGAACCCTGTATCCCATTTTGTTAAGTGAGTCCATGGTCGTTGGTAGACAGATTTGAACTGGAGTGAACTCTATATCCCATTTTTCCTAATGATATGTATGTGTTCATCTCCAATCCATGTTGCGGCAAATAAGCAAAAGCAATGATGGATGGCAGAGGTGAATCAGGTGATGGGAGTTTTAGATGTGGAGAACTATGATAATATGATGGTGGAGGATTAATGGTGCTGTGGTGGTCTACAGAGTAAAGTGGAGGGTTGGTGTCCTGATAAAAACAAGTAGATGCAATATAGGAAACCATATTATTTGTTTTCTCAAGTGATGTCGATGGATCATTTTGTTGAATTATAAGAAATGGCATGAAACATATGATTCTATGTTTTCATATATGCCAAAGAAGAAGTGAGAGGGAGGGGTAAGANAAAAGAAAAAAAAAAGATGAAAATGAAAATGAAAATTGCTGCAACAAGTGTACATAACGCTAGATTCCCTCATATTGACATACAACAAAAGAAAAGATATGTGTTATGTCTAGGGAAAGGCAAGGTGTCTTACTTCCGGTATGAAAATTCGTTCTGATTGATGTGTATATATCCAGATCCTTTTTCAAAACTCTCATCCTTCAACAAAAAGTTCAGATTTGGTGCGAAGGGGTCAATGTAATACACAAGTAAACTTAAAGAGATTTCTGTAACACATTCTGAGAACCTAATCATATAATATGAAAATGCTTAACAAGAACATGTCTATTGCTAGACCGGCAATCAAATATGCACACTATAACTACTAAAGTGTGAATCAGGATACATTCCACAAATTATCGTCTCTTTTCTAGCCAAGACAATCAAGAAATAGATCATGACTCATGAGAAAAACATTGATCTATTACACCTTCCCCCAACACACATACAAAAGAAAAAATAGAATAAAATGTCCAAAGCAATCTCTGTTACCCATGTCAGACAATTAAGCCACTTAAAGACACCTTTCCAACATAAATACCACAAAACGGCATCAAGTATGAACTCATTGCAGTGAGATTAGAAATACTACACCATATTGCTAAACTTCACCTTTTAAATTACAAACTCTGCTGGTACAGCCCTCACCCCTCAGATAACAACTACAGAACGTTCCAAATCAAAAACTTTTAGAGCTGGCTTTGTGACAACTGACGACCCCACTAAAGGTGTACTGAAATAGCATAAAGCTTTCTCAAACTATAAACTTGCTATTTCTATGAGCTTCTATCAGTTTTGTCTCTTTTTTGCCCCTTTATATCATCATTGGACACATGATCATGTGATTGCAATCGGGAAGAATTTTCCTTCAACCAGTACCAGACAATAAATCTATGTGAAAACATGAAGCAAGCTGTCACCCAATAGGCCAAATGGTGAACAAGCTGACATGAGAAAGGGCACAAATCCTCAAACTCATTATTTAGCTTCCTGAATTTCTAGCATTAAACAGGAAAACACAGCATCACAAATGCAACACTCACTAGTAAACAGTACAATTAGATCACAAAACCTACAACTGAGTTAACATGGTATGAAGTTAAAACGAAATGAAACAAAAACCTCCACACCCAGATTCTAGAACAAAAAAAGGAAAATAAGTTCATACTGCTTAAACAATGTATCTTATTGCCCAAGTTCCAGTAAAACAAGTGACAAGCCTCTACATTGTGTCTTTGTAATTAGAGCTTATATCCCTGCACTACAGTAATAATGTACCAAGATTCTTTTTTTGATGAAAAATAATGAACCAAGATTCAAATTTGCAACATAGCACAAAAGTATAATTTACAATTACCTATCATCATCATCATCTCAACACTGATTATTAAACTGACTCTTCAAATTTCAATAACACACTTCTAATCCAAAAACCAACCAGAACAGAAATCCAACTAAAAAGGCAAACCTGACCCAAAATGAAAAGCCAAATAACCACAAATTCTTGGTACATGCTTTCACTGGACTAGCAAAAATTAATAATTTTGCGTAGAAGAAATCATAAGGAATACCAATAAACGACCCAATTTAGAGTATAAGCATTGACAAACTGAAAACCCAATACAAAAACAGACGTCAAAAGAACATGAAAAACCATGATGAGTATAAGCATTGACCCAATTTAGAGTATAAGTGGGGAGAAATCTTACATTGGTCATTGTAGAGACCTCAAAAATGCGTTTTTCCATGAAATTGAACGAAGTTTGCTGAGATAGAGTCGAACGTTTAGAAGTTGAGATTTCTCAGATTACTTAGTCTTCTCCATCACTCTGTCTCTGTCTCTCCTCCTCAAAACGCAAGGGCGTTGGCAAACGGTGTTCGGCGATTCTGGAATGACATTTTGCCCAATTACAAACATTGGAATTTTTATTTACAGAAATTTTCGGGGTTCCTCTATTCTTTTTGGAGGTAACTCTTATCCATTAACCCGAATAGTAAAAAGATCAAATTATCCTCGTATTTCAAAACATAAATCCATAACTTCGATTCCATAAAAATCGAATCATATATAACTTCAAATAAAAACATCCAAATCAGATGAGTTGGATTGGAATCATATATT
>BSSO01000291.1:0-38128 GCA_030267885.1 Mesembryanthemum crystallinum
ACTTTTGCCCTTTAATTTTTTCCATTACCCCCCTAATTTTCCCCCCAATCCAAGCGGGGCCTTAGATGTAACATGATAACATAAAAAGCCTGTACAAAAGCATTTTGAACTTTTAAAAGATTCAAAACCATACAACCATCCTAGAGAAGGCTTTCTTTGATCCAAAGATACAATTTCACTTTCATTTTGCCGTAGCAAAATTTTATACCAGAAGATTCATGTTGACATAAATCAGACATGATAAAAGTCATAAAGTTAGGTTTTTCCCTTTTTTACTGCCCACAATTTGAAGTTTCAAGTTACACTTAGTTTACCTGATGCCGGTACACAACATACGAGAAACCGAAGAAGACCAAAATGAACGGAAGTAGAAGAGGAGTCACCGCAGCATAAACAAGACCCAACAATATATAAAATTGTATCTGCGGTTCACCAGTGTTGAACCCAATGCTTCCTGCATCCATTGCTTCCTCTCTATCCTTCTCAGTCTTTACCAAGAAAGTGTTTTTCAAGTGGTAGATAATCAAAGGTTTCAACCTCAAGATCTCACCAGCAACACCAGCCCATCCATCAACCATAATGTAGGTTATGAAGAAAGTTGCTTTCATTGGAACTGCTACACCAATGAGCTCAAATATCCTGTAAAATGGTAATATCACATAAGCTGAGGATACAAGAAACATCTCAACAAAGAAAACAATTAATGCATGCAAGAAAACCTAAATCACTCTAACAGCATATCAGTAGATGTCACCATGAAGCAGTAAGCAAATTAAGTTAGTGGCAAGTAGGAGCACTACTCTATTCCCAAAAAAACATAAAAAATCGTTTTACTTCTGGTTGGCATGCTTTTTGAGGGGAAAAAAAAATTCAGACTGAATGTGGTATGAGAAGTAAAGAGCTTGAAAGTGCACAATATCCTGCAATATGACAAAACGGGAAGACTTTCGGTATATGGAGTAATCTCGTAATAACAATGAATCATGTCAAAGATGCACTGCAACACTTTAGCTTCACAAAGTTCACCTACGCCTGTCGTATTGCAAACTTCAAAATGAATAACAATGTGAATGTATGAAACATGGGAAGAAGATAGTCAATTACTAAACACTTCAGAAGGCAAGTACGTTGTGAATGGATGAGGCATTGGGCTAGTATGCTCCCCGGTCAACCAAACAGAAGCTGGTACACATCACTACTTATAGAAAGCAACTCCCAACCTTTGGAATCAAATTTAACCCCAAGTCACTAGAAAACACTTCAAAATAGAAAAGCATATAATTGTACTTTAATTACAATCAGGCAATAACAGTTAATCTGCGTGCAATCCCACTCAGCATAAACTACTTTCTTTCTCTCCATTTAAATGTACAGTAAAATGTAGTTTTGGAAATGAGAATGAGACGCATGTAGTTTAATGATATATGATTATATATCTCAGACTCGGTGTATTAAAGTAAATCATACTATGTGGTATCTCTCATTTCCTACATTAAAATGACTATTTCCTGCATAATTCACAATTAGTATTCTCCTGGAGCACTTTGTTACGGTGAGCCTGACATGATTATATGTTAGGAAGTCACGTCTTTCAACTTACAAAGTGGTAAAGTACTTGCACAATTTCAACGTTAAATGCTTCTTAGCTTCATTTGTAGGATATAATTCATTTCATGTTAGTACATGGATATATTTCATGTCCTCATTGCTAAGACCCACTGCCACAAATCCATGTTTGCAGGTCTGATATTCTTTAAAGATTGTGCTAAGCTATAGGCCATCATTTTTCTATTAGCAAATAATTAATCATTAAACAATATTATTTTTAATTATTAACCTCTTTGAAGGAATAACATTGATTCCTAATACTCTCAAATAGTGTAATTTGTTATTGCCTTTTACCTTTTTGTGTACTTTTAATTATCATCTATGTATATTTTTAGGAAAGTAGCCTATCATGCTGAAGTTTTTGTTTGGAATAGTACAAATTTACAGTACTTCTAAAATGTCCATATTGTAATTAGTTTGTTGTTCTCAGCATTAATTCTACTTTAGCATTATAACACTGCTTTACTAATTATAAACCAACAAGGTTAATTGTGTTGTAAATACCTAAAGTCTTTCATTTCCTTAGATAAGTATTGCAGAGTACATTTCTTTGTTTTATTTGGTTGCCTCCATTACTTATACTAACATGCAACATAACAGAACTGAGATGCTTAACATGACAGGCCACGAAGATGCTTATAATACTTAGATCCAGAGTAACATACTTGGATGGTGACTGATTGAGGAACGTATGTAGCTGGTCTAATGCAGATCCCAAAATCACACTTCCAAGGAAAACATTGAAGAAATTGAAGATATAATATCTTGAAGCGGATCTTCTTTCTAGAGCTGATATAGCTTCAAAGCCCTCAAATTTGGACATCATCATCAATATTGTTGGCAAGAAGATGAGGAAAAGCTTCAAAGCGAGTCCAGGCAAGAAACCTTGGAGGACTGACTTGATAAAACCCCTGCATAATGAATACTTCCTTAATCAGCATGCAAAACTTGAATCTTCATTAAAAACTCAAATTAAGATGCTTAAATATGATTTTGCAAGCAAGTGCATGGTTACATGACTACATCCTACCATCTATGTCCCTACTTTTTCTGTTATAAAAATCTTTGCCACCTCCATCAAATACCAGTATCAGAGTATGAGGCATAAGAAGCATACATCACCCATGATGTGATATTTATTATTTCAAAAGTATACAAGTCATACGACTATGGCGGGAAAGCAGAGATCTTGCATTGATCAAGAATGTGAGAATCAAGGAAGTTAAATGTTATTCTGAATATCACAAAGGAGGGAAGTAATTTCTGTATGGCAGTTCATAAAAGAAGTGGTTTATAAATTAAGAAACTCCTTGTAGAGAATCCTAGCCGATCCTTTCATTTAAGTTTCACTTGAAAGAAGTATTCAATGCATAATTTAGTTAAAATACCAAACAAACTTACATATCTATCACAGGCTTTAAAAATGGAACTGATTTCTCGATCCCCTCGATGCTTGCCAGTGATTGTACGAACCCAATGGGGATAATGAAAAAGAAGGTGAGAAAGAAAAACGAAACAGACATTAATAGCCTCCGGATGCTTAGATGAACATATGGAATCGCCAGGTTTGGCCAAAACACATCACGTGGCTCTGGAGCCCATTCAGTCAGCCAAATAGTTGGATTTCGGGTTTGATGAGTCTGTGCACAAACAGCAGCACCCCATCGAGTCCTAAAGGAGACAAAGGCAGCTGGCATGACAGACTTTGGATCTTGTTCAATCCTTTCACGTTCATCAGCAATCTGGCATGACAATTCAGTGTACATAGTGAACTCCATGAGATAATATCTCAAACACAAACAGCATGAAACAGAGGGCACACCAATCATTTAAGCACTAAAGTAATCATTCTAAGTGCCAGAAACCATCAGATCATTAAGTCTACAAGTACCAATAAATCATGCTAAATCTTTCACGGTGAAACACCATCAAATTATGACATATTGTTGGGCTGATTTTATCTTAAATGAAAGACAATAGACAGTATCTTCTAGTAACAAGATTGTAACTGGCAGGGAATAAAAGCTTATCCTAGTAACAAATTCTCTTATAGTTGGTAAACAAGATTGTGATGGATTATAATCTCTTAATAAGCATGGATGCTAGAGAAGGGAAGACCAAAGTAACGTGGGGCAGTTCAAGTAATATGATATTACATGAAAGTAATGCTTTCTCATCTCCCTCCCATCACTAGCGTCATTAATTCATTATGCTCATGTATTGCTGCCACTGACCTACCATTGTCAGGGGCAATTACTGGTTAACTCTTTTTTCTTCTTTCTTTTTGTTCTTTTATGTGAGATAAAGCACATTTTGATTTCCATCACCAATTGTCAAGCACTTGAAAGCCTCTCTTTAGCCCATGGTATCAAATAGCGGCCTTACCCCTTACGTATTGGTTTTGAGGTTCCCGATACTCGAAACACTGATACATTAAGAAGCGTCCGATAAATGACTGCTATGGTCGATACAGCCGTTAAATGACCGTTACATGGCCGATACCAAAATATACCCCGTAAAACCAGTATTAGTGCGTTTCCGTGACGTCGCGACCGTTACCCTGATCGCGACCGATACCGCAAATTCGAATTATGCTTAGCCCATTCACTGAAGAACCATAAAGGTTGTATGTAAGTCAACATGTGTGTTGATGCAATTCTAGTCCGAGAACTTACGGATTAGAGAGAATGAGAAGATTAAAACACTTGTCCATATAGACTTGTGTTTCTTCCCCCTTCAATATCCTTTGATAAGGTAAAATATTCCAGCACTTCATTTTGTTGAAAGATGTTTCAAAAGAGTCAACTATACTTTACCTAATGTTTGCAATAATTTTGGTTTAAGGACCTAAAGTTTCATTTTGTTGGTTTGAGGACCTCTACCCACTGCTTGGACAAACTACCCTCAACCAATAAATATATTATCTTTCACTTCCTTTCATTTATATTTCTAGGTAAACATCCATACTTTCGCTCTCATCTTTTGGTGTTATAATTTGCATTTTATTGTAGTATTTTACCGCCAAAATTTTTATGTACCTAAATATTTCTTTCGTATTCGGTATTTCCAACAGAAATTATCTAGCAAAAATCACTGGATCCAAAATGTTTTAACACTCAATTGGACCTCTGATGCTCCAAATTAATTATAACTCTAAGTGTTTAATATTTTTTTGAACATTTTTTATATGGATTTGTTATTTTGCAAGACTTTAATAAGAAATAACAAAATATTATTTTTATGGAAGAATTGATATGGGATAATATTGTAGATGATAGAAATATTATAATATGAAAAGAAAGGAGAATTAAGTGTGAAAAAATTAAAAAGAAAAAAAGAAGAAGAAAATATGAGAGGGAAAATCATGAGGAAAAGAAAAGAAAAGAAAAACAAATTTAACAAATAATAAAAAATGTCAATGGAATTATTAGATGAGGGTATTTTGGTCTAACAAATAAATTTAGATCCTCAAACCAACGTAATGAAACTTGAGGTCCTTAAACCAAAATTATTGCAAACATTAGGTCCTCAAAGTGTACTTGTACTTAACTCTGCTTCAAAATTATGATTAAATTTAATTTTTTATTTTGTTGGTTATTAGTTCCTATTTCTTAGCTAAGTGGGTAGTTAGTGAGTCAATGAATTAAGATTGTTATTTTTTGAAATTATTGTTTAGAGTTATGTAGTTACTGGACATGTTTTCCACTATTTTAGGGTTAGTGGCTCGTTTAGTGGGTTGAGTGGTTACTTATAATGGCTTGATATAGTTCAAATTTATTTATCTTTTTTACCAAAGGATAGTTCAGTTTTAACTTAATGAAGTGAGTTAAATTTTATCATTTATCTCATTTCAATATCTTATCCAACAAATTTTTCCCCCTTTTACCCAAAATCGCCTAGGTGTCAACTCAAACATCAGCCACAATGTCTATTTGCAAAAAGTAGTCTCAAGGATTGTCCAAAATAAAATGGGAATCTACAAAGTACTTACTTCTTTAGTTAGTCTATCAACTTCGGCAACATAATACTCTATTGCATCAACTTTTTGACCCCAGAGGCCAAGAAATCCAGTCTGCAATATCAAGACAGGATTAAAGTTAGGTTTTTAAACTCACCAATGTCCTCTTTTCACTGTGAAATATATCTTAGTTTTTAAGTACAGTAAACTTACCTTTGTAAGGGGCCTTTTGTCATTCTTTCTAGAATACTTTAGTTGGTAGTAATCAAGCCAATTTTGCTTCTTTTTCTTCTCAGCAACCAACTTCGCCAGCTTATTTGCATTGTAGACAACCTGAAATTGTGCATAGATACCTTAGTATAAAGTTGCAGAGTCATGCACATGCCTCTAAACAATAAAAATATCATATACAGCCAAGCATGCTTCACAAACTCTAGCTTAAGACCAAAAGAGACATCAACGCCTTTATATGAGCCACAACAAAATTAAAACATCACGAATGAGATTGTCAATGATAGTTCGTTATCTAGGACTTACAAACCCTATCTCTATCATCTAATATATAAAATCAACTCAGTTGAATCGAGCAACAAAGCAACCAGAACCTGAGAGATTGGGTTGTAGGGATCACTTAAACTTAAACATATCAATGGGGAGTAAAGTAACTATTATCCAATATCCACAGTGTGACCATGTCACAATTTTGTTTTCAGAAGACAATCCTAGACACCTATTTCTAAATTATAATGAACGTCTCATGTCATTGGAGGAAGCCTCACCTGATGAGTAAGATAATGATCTGGGTGATTGACCAAGAAAAAGTGCTCGACGAGCTCGCTAACTGATTCATCAGCATCAGGGGGAACATTTCGTACAAGAACCTGGAAAAATCCAATTGATACATCAAGAAAAAAAGACAAGATAGCAAACAGCAGCCCATGGTAGAATTCTAGAGTTCACAAGAAGAAAAGGTTCAAGATATGCAGTATAAGAGTATGAATCAGGTAGAACGAATAATCCTGAATCAATATTTTCCTTTGCCTTCACTATTTTCTCCTCATAATGCTAATGAGAACCACTAATGTTACGTAGCTTATCAAAAATTATACATTAAATCACCAATGGAAATTTCTTTTTAGGTCCCATCTGAATGGATGCCAAACCAACAGCTGCAGCTCTTATACTTCATATCCACATAAATGAAATGAGACAACATAATCTTACTGTGAATTGATCTGGGCGCCGCCTTTCTGATGCCATGAATTGTAAACGCATTGCTGTAATTCTTGCATATTCCTTATACAGTATGTAGCATGCCCACAAGGTAAACGCATATTCCATTACTATGTGAGCCCAAAACCTGCAACATTGAAAAGAGAAACGGCTTGGGTGAGATGAAGATGCTTGCAGAATTAGCTATGAAGCTAATATAAAAGAAAGAAAAAAAATTCCAAAAAGTGGATACCTGAATCATAGTCCAATGGAATAGTGAAATATTTATTTGAATAGTAGCAGGAAAAGAAGAGTATGTTACACAGAAAAAGGGGCCAATTTTCTAAATCAGTAAGAACTGGCTAGGCTTCAAGCCCAAACTACTTTGCAAGATAAGCTTTTTTAACCAACTTTGGATTTGGCTACTCCAGCAGAAGTAGGCAACATTTGTCAGAAACTTAAAAAATGCAATTAAGTGTATAACTGTATAAGAGAAGTGGATGACAATTGGGACATAGTACTGAAAATACTGAGCAGATTTCTGAATGCAATGTTCATAAGACAAAATACAGTCTGCATAACTCATATAAACTTTTGTTTAACCCTTGTTAAGTGCAGTTACATCCAGCCAATAACAAAGAATATACTGACACATACAATATCATGATCATCACAAGCTAATTTACACATTAACAAAACCATATATCTCAAGCTGTAAAATCATTTAAGAGACATCCATACCTTGGTGATGAAAGTGGTACATTCGAAATTGACAGCTTATCAATGTTGCTGAAAGTTACTTTGGACAGTGATGCCAATGTATCATTTGTGAAATTGACTGGGACGAGCACCAAAAAGGAAAGCACCGTGACAGGGACAAAGATTTTGAGTCTGCCATAAGTTGGAATGGGAAAATTGGTTCACATAGAAACAGAGAAGTTAAACAGGAAAAACTTCACGCATTGGTTCAAGAGTTAAAATACGATAAAGCACGACAAAACAGCTAACATTGTGACAAATGCAAAGACATACTATCCACTATATTATGACCAATTGTACAGATCTCCAAAAATAAAAAAAATAAAAAAAATAAAAAAAATTCTAAACTATATAAAAAGTTATTTGGGCAAGCCTTTGCCCTTCTACGGTACTCCCTCCGTTCTCTAAAGAAGGTGACGCTTGTTTTCCGCAACTCACATACATGTAGTCTGTAAATGAATACACTCATGAACAACTCGCATACAAACTCTGACAAATCTCCTTCATGAATCAAACAAAAGAATACAAAAGGAAATTTGGAGCTCCTTCTATTTTTTTTTTTTTTTAAAAAAAGAAAAGAAAGAAAAAGAAGCCATGCTCTAACAACATTGTTCAGTTTTAAGCTTTTTTATGCTGAGTTCATCTAAAGCTTGATACTAAGGGTTTGATTATTAGGTATCATTTTAGAGTTCTAATAACGTTATATATCAAACAGTTTTCTACTACTAATGTTCATTCATTTGTACATCCCACCCCATCTAACTTCAAATGGGCTTTATATATTCCACCAAGTTATGTGAAGCAATGCTGAGAATCTAAACATTCTCAAAATTTTCTTAGAAAATAGAACCTAAGATGTCTCCTTCAAATGACCTCTTGGATACATTTGTTCAGGGAAAATGCAGAATATAGAGAACGGGAAGCGTAGAGAAACATATATACAAAATTGCCACATACCCTATCAAGTAAATTCGCAAATAAACTGCTGAATCCAGTCCTGCATGCTCAATGATCTCAGCTTCAGGCATTTTGATGGCATCCGGCATCCAATTTAAGAACTTCAAATACGACCTGAAGTCCAAGTTGACAAATTTCCGCATAAAAGCGCCCGTGTGCATCGGGCTGCTTCTTAAGCCCCTTATGTACCATTTTGGAAAGTAAACTCTATCGTTGAAAGGTTGGATTCTCAGAAAGGCGAATGCCAACAAAAAGACTAAGGCACTCAACAGATTGAAACCAGCAGAAACCCCTATATCTGAGAGGTCAGCCATCTTTCAGGAACGTTGTCTCTTCTGAACAATCTTTTGCCGCGTAACAAAGAAATTCACACCCACGAATCTACATCAACAAATTTCAAAGATACATGTCAAACATGCCAAAGTAGATACCCAAACGAGTAAGAATTTCACAGGGGGCCAAGAGGAGGTCCAACATAAAGTTCGTATATAAAAACATTTGCTCTTCTGAATGAATCAATAAAATCAATTAACTTCAGATTTTCTAGTTAAACCTTTAAGATTATGGTAAGGAGCCTATCCTAAGAGAGACTCCAAAGTTTTATGATAGGAACTACAAAGTAATGAAGGGCACAAAATGGTATTTCCACACAAGAAAAAAAAGAAAAGAAATGAGGAACTAGATACCCAAAAAAGCCATAGTCAGCCAGTCAATAGCAACTTCATACATACAAGCAAACAAAAAAAGGGCAAACAAAGAGTGAAAAGCATAATCTCAGCTTTAACAAATTTCTGCAACAGTTAAAGCACAAATCTGAACCATAGAAACTCTCTTTCTGGGTTGCAAAAATTTGTACTCAGTTCAATCATACAGCAAGTTCAAGCAAGGACCAAAATGATAATAAAACAAATTTTCCCATATTTATCTCTAATATAAAACAACTCAATATACTTAAATCTGTATAGAACTAGTGGTAGAGAAGGACATATGGTAACCTCATATACTTAAACCCACCTGCAAAAAAATTCATATGAGAACTCTAATACAAGATGAGCACATTATTGAATAAATCTATACAGAATTAGACTATTAGAGATAGATAAGGACAAAAAAAAAAAGAGGGGAAAAACAAAAAGGAGAATAATTCACCAAATTTTACAGGAAATTGTGCAGCCCCAATAATTATTTATGCACCAACAGAAAATTTACCAAGAGGGATAAGAACCAAGAACCAGATAAAGCTAGCAAAAACCCCCCAAATTGGTTCTGAAATAAAATACTAACACAAAGAGCTGCAATTTCTAAACATTTTTGCTGCATATATCACGAGAGGAAAAAAAAAAAAAAAACCCAAATGGTTGCCAGATATGGATGAAACACATTCAATTTTCACATTATTGCAGCTATAAACACCATATCATAACTAAATTAGTAAAAAAATCGTGGAGAAAAAAAGGCAAAAAAATGGAACTTACTTCGTGGGTGGATTTCTCCAGAAAATTGGGGCTCAAATCCTTTGAAAGGACAGATATTCCCAACAAGTGTCTGAGATGAAGAGAGAGAATATAAGGAAGGAAGAATGAAAGAAAGACAAAGATGGTTGACAACAAGGGGTTGTTTGGATTGCTTCAAATGCCCAATCTAAGCAAGGAAAAATATTCCCCAGATTTTAAGAGAGAGAATTTAGGATGGTGGGAGATTGAGAGGAGAGAGAAACATGATTTGTGGGGAAAATAACGGCAGTTGCAGAAGAAAAAAGATGAAGAAAGATCTGACTTTTGATGGTTACAGACATGTTAATTGAAAAAGGGTGTGAGAAGAATTAAATTAGTTAAATTAATTTCATTAATTAAGAGCATAAATAAACAGTTTACGGTTTTTGGACACATTGATTGATTGATTTTAATACAGTGATTTGGACCCACCAAATTAAGAAAAAAGTTCGCAATTAGGGATTTACCCAGTTACAACTTTTGAACCCTTCAAGTGCCTACCTTTTTCTGGTAATAATTAACAGATTCGTGCAGTAGTTGGCGCTATTGGAAAATATTTTTGGCAAAAATTAATATGAATACATACTGTCTAAGATTTGTTGTTGCACAAGTAATTTATTAAAATAGTAAAAATCAAGAGATATTCCAATCGATGTGAATGAGGCATATAAGTCTATATAGGCGAGTTTGGTTACCAAAATTGGTACTATCAATGATTAAAGAGAAAAACTTTGGAATATATGAATTGAGGATTGATATAATTCAGATTGATTTTCATGAAAATTTTCGTGAGACATCAAATTCCGACAAAGGATTGTGAATGACTCATTCTGCTCTCAACCCGATGAAGGGGAGATAAGAAATAAGTACATATATACTAGACCTGGCAAAATTTGACCACACTCAATTACCGACCCAAACCCGACTTGTTGTTGATCAATCTGAACCCGATCTAAAATCTGAAGAACATAGACATGCTTTGACCCAAGAATTGGCCCGTCCTAAGACCAACCCTAACTGAACTTAAAATCACTAAACCTGACCTAACCAACCTGTTTGTCAAGTCTATATACCTCTTCCGAATTGATACTACAATAATATATGTAGCTTCTTTAGCCCTTGAATCCAAAGTTTTTCATCGATTTTCACTTTCTTAAGCTAATTTATTCATTAGAATGAAGCCAATAAGATTATGGTTTGATAATGAAATGAAAGTTTTACATCAATTATTAATTTATTATGTTTTAACGATTTCATAAATCTCACAAGTACAAAATTATATATGACTATATTTGTGTTTTGATTTTTTTTTTTCTTTTCCAGTTGATTATGAAGTTGACATCCTTTATTCTATTTTTGAAGAAACATAAACTCCAAAAAAAAAAAAAAAAAAAAGAACATTTAATGTAACCTTATCAAAATGAATCTCTTAATTATCCCATCAACATTCTTATATTTTGAGAAAATTTATAATGGCCACCTCTTCCTTTAGTGGTGGTAATCATATACACCATTAGATAAATGAACTAATTTTATGCATTCATTTTTTTGATATTAATTATAAGTTTGGTTGAAATAAAAAAAATTTAGATCCAATCAAAGCGATGATTATGATTTTTTGGATTTTAGTTGTAACTAAAAGTAGTTTGGTTCGACCAAACAAATAATATTTTCACGACAGCCTAATATTTTGATTTTTTTGTTTTTTTTGTTTTTTGTGATTGTTGTTGTATTTGACTATATCGAGTGGCCTAACTCGATTAAGTCTACCATCAACGTTAGAGAAAAGAAAAACGGTTATACTAAGTAAAGGAAAACGGACAGTTCCCGCAAAGTGAGAAAAAAAAAATAAAAAGAAAAGGGAAATGAACAGGTAGTGTCGGCAAGTAGTAACGGCTACAAATTTCAAATAAAAATAAAATAAAATAGTTTGATTTTTGGAATTTTGTGGATGAAAAAAGGGACACATCACAGTACACAATTGACAATACACATGGTGTGGTGGCGCGTAAGGAGGAGTGTTGATTACGTGGGCGGGATATTTTTAATGCNACAATAAATCTGGGACCTAATGTACCCAGAGCCTCAATCTTAACCACTAGGTTAAGACCTTATCGACAGTTTTAATAGAGAGTTTGGTTATGGATTGGATGATCTATTAGGGCCCAACTTGTTTATCCTTGATAATGGTTAGATAAGGAGAATGATTTTTGATCCATTTATGAATGTCTACTTCATCAGTTCGATTCAAACTTTATTTTTATTTTTATTTTTTTATTATGAAGCGGACAAAAATTCAATTCAAATTTAAACCGTGTCAAATATAACCTGTGCCTGCATTTTTGAACAAAGTTGTTGATTCATAAGTATTTTTTTTATGGTCGCCCATGCTTATGCAGTGCGACCTTACACATGCAATATGTCTCACACGTGTGATACGTAAATCATTTATGTAAGATGCACCATGCACATGATCTGAACATATGAGGCATAGTCACGGGTTCGAGCCTCCTGGGGAGCACCTACACGAATTTATTCATAGAATACCCGAGGCCGTGCGTTAGGAGGTGCCCTTTAGCTACGCCCATCCTCCTTGCAGACACCAAAAAAAAAGTGGGTATGCATAGTAAATTTTAAGTTATGTTGGGTATGCACTATTGGTATATCAATAAGATTTTATTTTATAAAGAAAAATGTTATATATTATGGGTATACAAGTAAACCCATAGTGTTATGTAGATACTCCATAATGAGGCATGAGACATTAAATTTTATGGCTAATAGGCACCTAACATAACTATTTTATAATTCATTTTACACTACAAAAACAAAATAAAATAAAAAAGACATTTTTTTTCATGTTAACTGATACTGTTTTAAGATTATTATTTTTTCTTTCAAATAACCCTTTTCATAAGAAAAACAGAGAGGTAACTTCTTATTACATTAATAATTAATTAGTTTGTGTCCATTTTAACTAAAACTTGCTAATTGGACTGAATTAAACCAAATAAACAATAATATGTGATACGAAAAGTAAATTCGAAAACGTGATATGAGTTAAACTGATTAAATAAAGAAAACCTGAAATATACTTGTGAGTTATATGAAGAAATTGATTTCCATCCTATTATAGTCTCTTGCTATCTATCTCTCTTCCCAACTAATCCACATATGGAAATTGGAACATATAGAAATTGATCATCTTACATTGATCAACACAAATATCATATCAGACCGCCTGATATATCGGGCAGATAGTATTGGACAAATAAAAAGTAACGACCCAAAAATAAGTATCACTTTTTTTATCAACTAGTATCACTCCAATACTGATTTTTAGTTAACAATACTACTACTTCGTATTTGCTCAATTTTCGCTTGATATATGAGGCGGTCTAATAAGAGAATTGACTGATTAATTAATACATAATCCATCTCATCCACTCACTCAAATTCTCATACACCAAAGGCCCTTCAAATATACTACTGTACAAATCAAGATATTTCAGACACATGAATGAGATTGATGATGGGGATCCCTGCAGGGCTGTAGTCCGATCCCTTTAATTAGTAGGGTTAAGAACTAATAAAAATATGGTTGATTACAAAGATTACAACTTGTAGCTAATAATATATTCTGTAATGCTCTAATAATGCTTGCACTGTTGCACAATTAAGCCATCAAGATCAGAAAAGCCCAGATTGTCTTTTTAACGACATTGATTTTGCCAGCAATGCATTGCCCCCCTTTGTCCTCGCTTGAGTGGGCTCTGATCTGAATCAATTCAATTGGAGAATGGAGATATACATCTCTAACATGTGAAGTGATGATTTGGACACTCAATTTTACTCAAACCACTTAATTTATACTACTACTATATGCCATGATAAAATTATTCCTATTTAATGTCTCTTTATAAAGGATTAAAAGATGCCCCCACCGATTAAAAATAGTGTTCCCTGCTGTGAGTTTAAGTATTCAATTTTTATCGGTCTTTATGTCTTAGTAGTATCTTTAATCAAAGAAAAAATAGTAATTAAAGATATAAAAGACTTATCTCATTTCTCGATTCGTATATCTCGTCTTTTTATAGTACATTGTTTCTAAGATTGGGTTGGTATGTCATTGATGGAAAGAGTCGTCAGTTAGTTGTAAAGATGATATTGTTTACCAAATACTAGAAATTCAAACTTGACACCCTCAAGAAAATAAGAAGTTCAACATTACTACAACCTAAGCGGCTAGGGGCTAGTACCCCAAACGTGCACCCAAGATTATAGGTTTTGATCTTTCATTGGTAATAAACCATTATGCGGTACACAAGCCGATATAAAGGATTTTGAATACAAGTCTCATGTATCATTTTTTCAAACAGTATCAACTAAACTAGCTGACAATTTTCAATCCTCATTTAATGACAATTTTCATATTTGTTGCTGTGCATAAGCTACCTTAATTCATAGAGCTTGATCATCAGCTAACAGCCCAGTATCCCAATTCTCAATGGATGAAGACATCATTGCTAGAGCAACAACAAGGGCTCTCAATAAAGGCCTTAGATCTGGTTCATATTGTGTGCAAGCCCTAGCAATTAAGTAGTACCATCTACAACCAGCATACGCCATCAAATGCTTACCTTATGTATAGATTTAACTGAAATTACCATCTGCAGTAACTTAGATTTACCTTGTGTATAGATTCAAGTGGATAGTCATCATCACCGAGCTTCGGGTCAATAACTTTGCGGAGATCTTGGATGCAATTTGGCTCCTTAAGAACTTCATCAAATTGTAGTGCAGGGAACAACAAAAGAACAGAGAAAGCAAAAGCACATAGCTAATATAAGCTAAGTGTCATACTTGAGAAAAACAACAGGCTTACTATTTTTCTTGGTTCACACCAAGGATAACCATCGTTGACAATGGTTACTATTCCCATGTTGGTTTGTAGGCTTACTATTTGATAAGTTTTAGGTTGGGTTTTGCGTTGTAGTATCAACATTTACAATTTTGATTAAATGCAAACAAGCACAAAAAGGCCTTAGCCCATTGTAATAAAAAGTGGAAGTTGTGCACTTTATTGAACATAGGCCAATCCAGCCCAGCAAAGTAAATTGGCTACCACTGAAAACTAAAGGGAACACAAACCTTTGCCGGGCACAAGGACCAGCCCATCTCCAGCCCCAAAATCAACTCCTGTGTCATACCACCGGACCACCCAATCCGGAGCTCCCGAATCCGCTGCCACTCCGGTCAATCCGTCACCGTTTCCAAAGTGAGTACGCCACAAAGAGGCCATACTCCCTCGACACGTGCAATTCACATTAACATTGATCGACACGCTAATCAGGTTTTCGAGTCGGGCCATATGCCATTTTCTCTCTCTAAAGAATCCAATGCCATTATGTTAGCAAACGAGGAAGAACAAATGCTTCACAAATCTAACGTATGGTACACATCAGGGTAAATTTTCTTCAAAACACGGGTGACTATTCAAGGAATAGATGACTTTTCTTAAGAGAATAGATGACCATTTCTTAAATGTAAAATAGATAACTTTCATAAGGTATACAATACACCAAGCCCATACAAAGTGTCAGATCAGTTACGTCTAAGCGAGTTCTAGTAAGGATTTTGTCTTGATTGTGAATGTTTGGGTTGAATTAGAGGATTTGAGTCGTTGTAGCCAAACAGGGTAATGTATTTGAGTCTGATAAGAAGCAAGAAGATAACAACATTTTTGGCGCTCGTGTTTGGCTTATTCAAACCAGAGCTTATGAGAAAGGGAGGTTGATGAGTGTGTTCTCTTTCCTTGGCATCTTCATAGAAGAATTGGGGTTTGGTGTATGAAATGAGTCTAATGAGAGACCTGATAATCTGATATCATGCATTTTGCTCTAAGTAATAGACATGCTCTAAGCATTTGAATTAAATGCAAAATAAAGAGGGTATTTTTAGATAATCATTTTAATATGGTTTTGCAAGAAAAGTACATGAAAATAGCTACTATTACTAGGCGTAAAGTTATGAGTGTGACTTTAACCATTGTTGTAAACCTACCGTTGCAGTTTAGAAGGAGTATTCAATTCATGTATTTATTCATGAAAAAAATATACACTACACAATAAGTAAAAAGAACCATTAATTGCAATGATTACTTCAATTATTTTATATTAGTCCTCTTTATTTTTAAGGTATCAAATAAGTATCACCTACAACCTGCACAGAATCTCCAATAAGTAATTGGTTGACTACATAAATTCCATGTACACCCCCTAATTCCCTTTTCTTGTCCTCTAAAAAAAAAGAGTCAATTTGTTATTTTATTAAAAGATAGTCAATTTTTTGAACATGTATACAGAATATTAAAATTAAGAAATATTTAAAAAGATAACTTATCTAAGGTAAATTCTTGCGTATAACCGTCTAACTATTAGACGACCAAATTCAATGGTGACTTTTCACAATTTATGGGATATTTTTACCCACTTAGAGGTTACTTTTTATATTTTATAGTAATTTTATAAAATTATTCTAATTCGTAAAAATGTAACCGCTAAGTCGATAAAAGTAGTCACTAAATTGCAAAAAAAAAGTTATTATTAGATTGGATCAAATTGTATAAAGTAGCCCCTAAATTATAAAAAAATTACCCTTAAATTAGATCGTCTAAGTATTAGATAATTATACAAGAGAGTTAATAATTGTTGTACGATTGTACAAGAGAATTACTCCTGATGTAAAGCAATAAAACTATAAATTCCATCTAGAGCGCAATATGGAGTGACAAGGTCCCCTTCTCCTCTCCCCCCAACCTTTTAAAAAACCCCCCACCTCCCCCACTTTCTCTGTTTCTCTTTCCTCACCTTTTCTTCTCTCTGTCAGGTTTTCTCTCTCTCTCTCTCTCTCTCTCTAAAAACTGAAAAACACTAACCGTATTTTTCTTCAATGGCGGCAACGAGCGACTCCCTGTTACTCGACCACCACAAAGAGAAGCATTTCACTGCAGGCGAAGTTGTCCGTGACATCATCATCGGCGTATCAGACGGTCTCACCGTCCCCTTTGCTCTCGCCGCCGGCCTCTCCGGTGCCAATGCCTCCTCCTCCATCGTCCTCACCGCCGGCATCGCCGAAGTCGCCGCCGGCGCCATCTCCATGGGCCTCGGCGGGTACAATATTACTCTCATCAACATTTTCTTTTTTTTTTTTTTTGAATTTTTGGTCGTATTTTCAGTATTTGATGAAATTTTGATTTGAATTTTGTTTGTTTTGGCGGTGGATTATGATTTGTGACGCGTGTTGATAGGTATTTGGCGGCGAAGAGTGAGGCGGATCATTATCAGAGGGAACTGAAGAGAGAACAGGAAGAGATTATTGCCGTACCTGACACAGGTTTCGCTTTCTTTCTTCTTCTTCTTCTTCTTTTTTTTTTTTCCTTCTTGTTGTGTTTTTCTGTGATTGTCATTTTCCGCCATTTCAATGAGGATACAAAACTGAATACTACTTCATTTTAGCAATGGACTTGGTCTTTTGCTTTGAAATTCTGTTATTATTTGCTTTGTTGAGAATGAGATGTCATTTTTGATTGCTTGGTTTGAAAATTACGTTTCACAACGTGGAGGTTACGAGTTCAATTCTTGATTTACTCCTTCCATTTCATACAATGACGGCATATTCAACATATTTTATATTTACTGTTTCTATGTAATTTGAATTACTGATGTGACTACATTATGGTCAAACAAGACGTCTTTATGATCTGATAAGTTTATTTTGAGACGGAAGAAGTGATACGTTACTATGTTAGTAATGTTGCATTAAGGATTTGACGGTGAAGGAAATAACAATGAGGAGAAATGTTTGGGTGAAATGAAAATGCAGAGGCTGCTGAGATAGCAGAGATATTGGCACAGTATGGGATAGAACCTCATGAGTATGGTCCAGTGGTGAATGCTCTCAGGAGGAAGCCTCAAGCTTGGCTTGATTTCATGATGAAGTTAGTCTCTTCTCTCTCTCTTTGTACATGTTTTTGTTTAATGTGATAAAGTACAGTTTAGATAATGTTTTTGTTTTAGGTGATAAACTATGGTTTGGATAATGCTAACTAGGTAGATATTATGTATAGTTGATTTTATAGGGGCTTTTTGGAGTTAGGGTAGCACAGTGACGTAGTCCGACCCCACTCGTTTCACATCGATTTCTAAGCGAGATAAAATCTTTGTCATTTTGGAAAGAAATAAAGGGAAAATCATAAATGATGGATAGTAATTACACTACTCATTTAAATCATTCAATTGTGTAACATACTTTTTCTCGCATATATTATTGTTACTCTCTCTATTCCAACGCTATGCAGTTGATATGGATAATCTTACTTAATCCTTTTGTTGTTTGGATTCACCAAACTTTCCAATAGGGTAAGGAAAAATAAGATAATGGCTTAACATTTTAATTGGTCTGCTCATAAAGTCATAATCATATACTATCTCCAACCTGAATATCTGAATTTGTCTTTCTTGGGAATGCATGGTTCAGGAGGGGTGCACAACTGCACATAAAGATAATACTCATAAAGCTGTGATGCTTTTTTTTTCCTTTTAAGCCTGTGATATCATCATTACAAGACACAAATCCTAATCACATGGCTGGCTAACAAAAAGGATTCTTTCTCCACAATTTGAACTGAACTTTTTAGTATGTTTCATGTTTGAACACATATTTGGGTGAGGGAATCTTAGAGGAGAGAGTGGTGTTTTGTGGTCACACCACACCTTTGAGCTCAGAATGAGATTGAAAACTACAAATGTGCCAGAACCTGGCACTCAGCTTTTCAATAGTAGTAGTTCGTAAAGTCGATGGGGTTGTATCCGAGACTTGAGTTTGAAACCCGTCTATAATAACATTTTTGTCTTTTTAAATAAGTAAAAAAAAATTTAAAGGTCAGTAAAAAAAAAAAAAACAAGAAGAAAAGAAAAGAAAGGGTGACAACTCGAAAAGCACTGGTGTAATGGTGGTCAGCGATATTGCTACTTCTCAAGACAGGGACAGTGCCCTATTCTCCCTGTTTTGCTTTTTCTTTGTATTTTTCTCCTCAGATTCTTTTCATGTGTATTATGCCTGCCAATGCCATTATGTGTCAATCTTTTGTGGTTTTTTCCCCTCAACTTTTTCTCTCTTTGTTTGTTTTCTGTATGTTTTAAATTTTATCCTGCAGGATAATTTCTGCAGGGCTCAAAATAGGGGAGTAAGGACATCTCAATGTCCTCAAAGTTATCTATGCCATCACTTATTCACCACTTTAAATTAGACATATTTTAGGGGGTATATGAGCTAATTAGCTAATTATAACAGATTACTTAGCTAATAACAGTATATAATGACACGTTTCGATATGTAAACTCCCACGTAGTTTTGTTCCATAACAAACGAGCTGATGTCTAACAACACTCATTCACGTTTGTTAACAATTCAATTACTTAAATCTATGCTCTTGATTTCAGAGTAATTGTTTTAAGCGATTGCCCTAATTGTCCATTAGTTTACCTTAATGCATTGTTAGACTAAAACTTTGTCGTTCTCTGTTCTTCTATAACCTATCTTAATAGTAGTAGACTTTGTCCATAGGGCTTAATTACTTAGTATTTAGCTAACTAATCTCGATTATGTTGAGTGGAGTATACATGGGATTAGTATTAATATTCCAACATTGCACTGGATTCAGGTTCTTTAAACTCAGTTCTGGCTTAGTTAATTTGGATTCTGTTGTCATCAATTCTAGCAAATTGATTGACAGGCTTGTCAGCATCCATCCTTGTCTAGTAAAGAAATACTCGATAATTTTTATTTGATTATTCTGATTCTAATTGATGTCTCTTAAGATCTTAATATCTTGTCTAATACATGGCATTTTGTTGCAGGTTTGAGCTAGGGTTAGAGAAGCCAGACCCAAGAAGAGCTCTGCACAGTGCATTCACAATCGCCATCGCATACGTAATTGGTGGATTAGTCCCCTTGGCTCCTTACATGTTCATCCCAATCGCAAGAAAAGCCATGGTCGCATCAGTTGTTGTTACCTTGATCGCGTTGTTAATTTTTGGATACGCGAAAGGACGCTTCACGGGTAGCAAACCGGTCATGAGCGCTCTTCAGACTGCGTTGATTGGAGCTATTGCTTCTGCCGCAGCATTTGGCATGGCTAAGCTTGTCCAAGGATATATGTAGCTTAATTAAAATGGAGCCTTATGTTTCATTAGGATGTTTGAATGATGTGCTTTGAGCTTTCATCATTTGAGTTTAATTGATAGCTTCCACATGATCATATATGAAGTACCTCATATCTCATGCAATCAAAGTATTTGATTACTTATCCGTCGATGAAAGTAGTACTTAGGGATGCTTTACTTAGAGGTAATGATAATTAGAATGTAATGAAGTTTATGTATTTACAGACATGCTCATGGCTACACATAGAATGTGTAGTTGTTAGTTGTAAACATCATTACGTCTAGTTATGTAATGATGATTACAATTTTATTGATTGCACCTCTCTCAATCACTCCCCTCCATCCCCTCTTTTCCACCCTTATATCTACTTACTAAAATAATGCATTACATTGTAATCAAAATTACCACCAAATAAACAAGCCCTTAAAATTAATAGACAATGTGAAGAAAATATGAACGAGGACAAAAGCTTTTCTCTTTACGGTTTACGGCCAAAAAAGAGATGTCAAGACTTTGAAATGTTGCACGACCCAGCATGGCATTCTGAAATGTTGGCACAGCACGGGCGCAAGGCCCGTAAACCCTTACCCACGTCGTGCTTAATTTAATGGTCAACCCGTAGGCACGGTCCGAGCATGACTTACGGCCAGATTTGCCATCAGGTTGGATACTGCCCGCTCATTATGGATCAATTTCAGTTTATCTACTAACTTTATACCTTATATAGACCAACTAAACATGTACTCGTATATGAATTTGTGTGTTAATCGTAAACAAGGCAAACAAGTACAAATGCGAATAGATAACATAAGAGAATTTCTATAAGTTCCTTTCAAGTTTTGGACAATTCTACATGGTGGACAAAATTTTCTAAAGCATACGTGGTGCCTTGATCTTTTAGAGAAGTTAACGCGACACCGTGCTATAGTTGTTAGTTTTTCAATCAAGGGTTGCAAGCTAGGTTATGTTCTCTTCATGTGATTTTTGATGATATTTATTGTTGATTCTTGTTGATTTTACTAATTTTTTTTTTTTGATTTTCATTGATTTTGTTGTTTCGTTAGATTCGGTAGAGAGCGACTTTGCTAATTTTAGTTGATTTTATAAAAATCAACAAAAATAAGTTGAAGTAAACAAATGGTAATTTTACAGTGACAACTTTAAAGGGAACGAAAATGGAGGTATAGCCAAACCGTTTATCGCATGGACTAGTCTAACACACACAGACACCATGTAGATCTTAAAAAAAAAAAAAAAATAAAAAAAAAAAAATAACACTGTCCACCACGTAAAATTGTCCAAAACTCATGAACACGGTGTAGAATTTCCCATAAAAATAGACGTGAAATAAGAAACACCCTTTATAGATGAAGGACCCGATGAGTGACCCACAAAATCCCTCTGCCCTCTAGCGTGGTGACTGGTGACACTAGCATTAGATTTTTTTTTTTTTTTTTTTTTTTTTTCTCCGATCAACAGACAGATATTTTCAGAGCAAAACAGAAACAGCACATCCAGTCAAATCGGATAGTTGGTTAGCTTTGTGCATTTTCCCTCAGCAAACTCAAGCAATCCCCAAGAGTTTGTGGAATGGAATCCTCAGCAATCTTCAGTCTCTCTCCTCCCTCTTTTCTCTCACACAAACCCAGCAAGACCAAAGCTCTTCCTCTCAGATCATGGAAGCAAAGAACTTCACAGTCCACTCAGGTGCATTGTAGCAAGATGTTCGTCCCCGGTACCCCTTCTCTCTCTCTTGCCCGCACATGCGCGCACACACGCACATAAACTTGCTGCATTCGTCGTCATAGAACGAGCAAGGTCTGAATTTCTTTCTTGCAGGATTTGGAGAAGCATCTCCAGAAGCCAAGGCAGCCAACAACCTCCACCATTTCTTCACTTACACTGCTGTTAAAATAGTCTCTGCACAACTACAGGTACCTCCTCGTCTTCGCTCTTTCCTCCATATTTCTGCCTATGTTACTCGGACTCTGCGTGTCCAACTAGGATATGTATCCAAGTTTCAGACTATAGGCTTGTTCTCTTCAACTTAATTTTTACTATACAGATTTGATTGGGAACTAAATGAATAGTAATATTTGAGGGAGAAAGTATCCATTTTTTTGAACTTGTGTTTTTTGGCCTATAATGAAGTATCAATTGTATATGTTCATATCCATAGTAATGTCAAGTATCTTACACAGGTAATTGAGGTTAAGTGGAGAGTCCGAGTAACATACATTTTGTTGTATCTAAGGCTAGAGATTAAACTCAAAAAACAAGATTATCTGAGAGAAAGCAAGAACATATAATTTTGAGTCAAGGAAGATATGAATTGAGGATACAAGTTTTTTTGGTCTAATAACTCCCATTGCCAGAGCAGAGCTATAACCCTGAGGCCTACAAGGAATTGATGGAGTTCTTGGAAAGGCATTCCCTCAATGACGGAGACGAATTCTGTGCCAAATTGATGAGAGAATCCCCCAGGCACAAAGGCTTAGGTATGCTTTATTACTCCGTCTGTCTGGATATATTAATCACTTAACAGAGTAACTGGAAATTTGGAATTGAACTTATGATGTGACTACTAATTCAAAATGGAAGCAGTATACAGAACATAATTTATGAATAATTGAGTTTTTATTTTCTCATCGTCGTCCTGTGTTTTTTCAAGTTTCGATCTAACAGTGTGAATGGCTTCTTATGGACTTCTATGAAACATTGTCCCTACTACTGAGGAAACAGCCCTAAGAATTCTTGAGGTCAGTCAATAAACATGTTTCTGAGAAGTTTCCAGTTTCTCAGAAAAAGTACTACTTCTCATTCTTTGTCTATCCAGGTACGTTCTGCATATTGCAAAAACGATTTCGAGTGGGACAACTTGAGGCGGCTGTCTGAAGAGGTAAGAAATTACTTACAGTATCCTCCATAGATCGAAATAATTTTTGGCACTATCTATTTTTCATTCTCCAATGAAAAAGGTCACCTTTCCGTAATTAGGTTTGGGCAAATGATGAGACAGTTATTTACATCTGCAATTTTCATATGCTAATGTCTGGGATGTGATTTGTTGATGCAGAAGGTGAATGAGTCGAACACAAAGCTCATGAGAGATTATGTGCGCGAAACTACTCATGTGGAAAATGAGAAGTGAAACAATATCTCCAGAACACTTTCATCATGGGTAGTACCAGAAAGAATAGATTTGCATTGCGAGACCCTTGTGATATAGAAATGAAAGATCATAGAATTTATGGTACATACATGTAGCATTCGGGCATATTTGATACACTTGACCAGCAAATTTAAAGCGAGTAGTTGCATCAGGAAGTCTTCAGCTTGTTATGTCATGTTTGCTAAAGAAAAGAAAGCAACCAAAAAATATAATTAACTCTCGTGCAACGTCAAGATCTAAGTGATTTTATTGTGAATAGATTACCTCTATAAGTTTCCGGATATCCACTGCAGCACTTATGCGGCCTGTGCTGAAATACAACAGTGCATTTTCTTCAATGTTGTCCAACCTGCAATATCAGATTACCATCACTGTTCGAAACTTTTACGCATACATTACAATGTCATAAATACCAGAAAATAAAACATTTAAATTTGGATTGGAAATCACCTGTAAATATAGTTAACCATGATACCACCACTTTGAGAGAGTCCTTTCTCTGATCTATCAGCCATCCAGTTTAACCTTTCAACCATCTGTTTCACATTATGATGATACAAAATCTTAATATAGAGATTTGATTTCATATGATAAAGCACCTTGAGCTTCAATATTCCAACTCCCAAACCTAGGTAATTGAACAAAGTAATTGCAAGTCGGTATATGTGAGTTATAAATGATCAATTAGACTACTATTTTGGAAGAAAGATCAATTCTGGACCTTTTTGGGTCCTTTGGAACTGGACCTTTTTGGGTCCTTTGGAACAAAGGGAGTACAAGACAAAAGTGCACTAGTTGATAATCGTTCACCAAACACTTGTATGTAGCTGTGACACTAATCAGTATCTAGAAAACTAAGCTCAGGATCCACAGATGACAGAACATACCGCTCCATTCTGCAAGTGAAAGTTTGCAACAGAATCCAGTGCTTTCCCTCTCTTTTTTTCTTGGAGAAGATACCTGGATAACAAAACACAAAACCCACAACTCATGGGCTCATTCAAGTATAAGTTTCCCTCTCTACAGTGGATCTGTAGAGAATTCTAAACTCAAAGACACTTCACTCAGGTCATAATGCAGAAGCAAAACAAGCATGAGAACACAATGGAAATAAAATTTTGTAACTTCAAATTAAGTTGTGTGTAGAACTTGTGATTCCTATTGAGTTCGTTGTATCTTGTATCCTTCATTCCTTCTCCGCATTTCATATCAAAGCTAAATAATCTGAATTAGGACAACTACATACTGAGTTGTTTATGTGTATAATTACATAACGGAAAATGTTTGGGAGGCTTTGTAACAACATTTGAGGGGTTGGAAGGAGGAGGAAGACTAAATCTTTCAAGTGGATTAAAAGCACCGATTAATTTTACCCGGGTTCACATCCCTTGCCAAATTCCATCTTTCTGCATTCTAATGGATAAAAAAGTAAAAATAACACGAAAGCATTAGATTAACACATAATGTGGTTTAATTCTGATGAAGCTGAATTGCAATAACTATCACCCAACCCACCATAACTCAAATCAAGTGCTTGTGCATAGACAGCATAGTTACTAGCAGCAAACATAACTTTGCATTCTAGCTGCAGCAACTATACCTGTCCTCATGTCAATACTTATCTTCCCTACGTGCTAAATTTGCATGTAGCAGTACCTGGCACAAAGTCGCATCAGAATTGGTTTCAGCACTGACAATAGTTTATCAGATTTGGCCCAGTCGTGGTTTGGAAAGTTCAGCAAAGTCAACATGACTTCGACTCCATTTGTTCCGGATGTTGACTCCCTGCAACTGAAATAGTTAGAATGTCTTCCTAGGACTAGTGAAGCTACTTTCACACACAAGACTAGTGGGCAGCTACTACATATATTCTTCTGGAAATAATGCAGAGTCACCCAACTTTTAAAAAAACAACAATTTTGTGAATAATGATATCGACAAAGGACACCAGAGGTAAAAGTCTTCCCAATTGTAGCATTTACAAGGCATATTTACCAAGGATTCATTAGCAGGATTCTAAAATAACATAATCGGCTTATTTGGATAGATATTAAGGTGATCTAGAGGGATCTGGACGAGAAATTATGTTTCCATGGTCTGATAATCAAGCAAAAAGAAGGAAGTAGAATAAAAGATCCCAAATCTTTCTGAACTCCTATTGAATACTCCAAAAGCAGATATTTGATATATACTTCCTCATGTTTCCCCACCCTGCGACTCAACTGAACAGAAATAGAAATAGAAAAAGGGAAATTTATCCCTGTCTTCTCATTCCATTCCCCAATTTACTCTCATCAAATCTTATGACATGTCCCAACCAACTTTTAAGTTAAGAATTAGAATTTGGAATAGAATGACCAAATTGTGAGTTGTCTCTTGACTCAAAATAGGAGCAGGTTTGAAAAAAGACCTTAAAGTGTCTAGGGTTGGGATAGGAGAGTCCCCACAAGTATATTAGAGATTAAATGAAACAAAATGCATCCATAACTTCAAACACATACGTGAATAAGATGCTCTCATTTTTTCAAATTTGCTTTTCATTTGTCATCACCAACTTTTAATGGCAATTTCTAGCCTAAAGGCCTCATTCAGCACAAGGACAGAAAACGTATATTATGTAGCTAATCAGAGATTCTCAGTTGCAGACTTTTCCAGTTCAAATCATAGTGAATAGAGAACTCACCCTAGTGCATCTAGGAGTTCTCTTTCTTCCTCTGTGGTTAATACATTTTCTCTGAATGCAGAACCAGCACCTTCCTTGGAAGAACATGACATATCTGATGTTTCTGCTTCAGCAAGCTTAGATTGAGATGCTAACTTTGATATTAGCCATCGTATGAACCCTGGGATTGGACTTAGTGTGGCGAATGTCTTCAAATGAAGATTACAAGGTGTGTCAAATGTCAAAGACAGGTTCTCACTAACAAGTCATAGGAGTCTCAATTTAATGCATGAAGCTTTAAGGCATTGTAATTAGTTTCTTTATAGAGAACATACTTTTTTCTTTGGATTTTTTTGCCGGGAACTACCTTAAGTTTGCTACTTTTTGTGGGGAACTACCTTTTATGTTTTTTTGTTGTTGAAAACTACCTTTACTTTTGCAAAACCTTGCAAAAGACTACCAGATGACGGATTAGTGGCAAACGCTGTTAAATGGGGCTGTGAAAAGACATTTTTGCCCCGACTTAATGAGAAGAAATAACCTTTCTTTATTATTGACTGAGTGTATCTAACCTAATCTCTCTCTCTCTCTCTCTCTCTCTCTCTCTCTCTCTCTCTCTCTCTGTTATTTTCCCTCCAAAATGTTCTTCACCTTTATAAGTTACCTCCCTCCTGTATCTGATTCATTCATTCCCTCTAGTTCTTCTTCTCAAATTTGTTTTTCTCTCCAAAATTTTACTTCCATTGGCGAAATCTCCAAATTTCTGGCGTCAAGTATAGTTCAATTTCTCCAATTTCTTATCTTTCCAATTTAGGGTTTTCATGAATTAGGAGATGCTAAATTCATTTTCAGTTTTTAATTGGGTGAATTGGGTATAAATTAAGTACATAGTTAGAGAACTTTGATGAATATTTGTCTCCATAATTGCAGTGTACATGTCAAATTCCAGTTCTTCTTCTTCTTTCCCCAAAAGATGCAAGTGTGGATTGCCCCTAACTGTTCTGAGATCCTACACTGATGAAAACCAGGGCGAAGATTTATGGCATGCCCTGATTATGATCCGTTAAGTGAGAGGAGAGAGAAAGCTACAACAATGAGAGAGATAAAGAGTGTGATGTTGCTGGTTGAATGTTTGAAGGTTCAACTGTGAAATGGGGCAATTCACAGTAAATGGAGAGGGAGGGTGAAAGATAGAGAGCACGTGAGAGAGAGTGTGGGTAATTGGGGGTATAATGGGCAAATTCACACAAACAAATAGCCTCAGTTAACAACGTTTGCCAATAATCCGTCATTTGGTAGTCTTTTGCAAGGTTTTGCAAAAGTAAAGGTAGTTTTCAACAAAAAAAAAACATAAAAGGTAGTTCTCAACAAAAAGTAGCAAATTTAAGATAGTTCCCGGCAAAAAATCCTATTTTTAAAACACTTAGTTAATAATTTCAAATGTACCAACAAAATAAAATATCAAATGCATTATAATTCCAATTTTAATACAACTTACAAATATCAAACATTCAATTAAATATATTTTGAACCGAAAACGTTAATAAAACTATTATTATCGATTTTTTGGTTAACCGTTGGCTAAATATCTTGAACCGTAACCGTATCGAAAACCCGAAATATTTTTCGGTTCGGTGAACCGTACTGTTTTTTATAAAAAACCCGGTTCAGTTAACCGAAATTTTGAGGTGGTTTTTCGGTTCGATTCGGCGGTTACAGTTTTTTTTGAACACCCCTAATCTCTCCTTCTCTCTTGAGGTTTTGCTTGGAGATTTGCTGAGTGTATGGCTCATGTAGATTCTCAAGGAGAAATCCGAAAATCGAGCGAGTACAACGGTTGTGATTCTTGAGGCGTGAATGAGGGGTTTTTCTTTTTTCTTTATTTTCTTTTGAAACTAAAGTAACAGCGTATAAGCGACCTAGCTTGATGTTGGGCCCCTCAATCTTTTGGGCCTTGGGATGGTGCTCTGGTTGCCCTGGTCCAGGGTTGGGCCTGAATATATCGTATTGTTGTTGCATTCTAATAATTTTTCAGTATTTCGAATAGAATACTATATAACTAAGTAGTATAACTATTAGTTATTGAGAAATAAAAAGAGAAAATTTTACTTTCTACACTCATTTAATAAAAAGATAGTATACATTATTATCTATAGGAGGGAAATTTTGGCAAAATTAAGTGTTATAAATAATTTATTTGGAACTAAATCTTTGTTCATTTAAAGTGAATCATGTTGTATGAATTAAAATGGATTAATATGAACTGAATGAATAGTGATATATGATGAAAAGATACTAATTATAATATTTAATCGAATTGAATGCCATATGAGAATAACGATATGAACAAAGCCTGAGTATCATCTTATACAAGATCTCGGCAGCAAAAAAAGTTGAGGTCATGGTACTGAGTACTAGACAATCTTTACAAAGTTCCTATTTAAACCCTAGAACCTAGTTTTCTTTTTTTTTTTTTTTGATAAATGAACAATTTTATTACTCATTAGTCATCACAATAAGTTAGCCATATTAGCATTGTAGAGTGCAATCTCCCCCACCTTCTACGAAAACCCTAGAACCTAGTAACTTAGGACTTATAAATCTAAAAAATATGAACTTAAAAAGATTACTACTTATACAAAGCATTGTGTGTCCATAACATTGTCATATGTATGTGACTATATGTTGTATTAATATGGTATGAAATGGCCATATGGTTAGAGGAAATGTACGTATGCTATGATAAAGCAAATACATAGGTACATTACACAAATAGTTTAGCCTCTTTTTATACGTGCCGCATGTGTTCTCATAATTTGACTTTCACTCTTTCCCCATAAAGAGCTCAGTCAAAGTGGGGGCTTCTGTAGATACCCTACCGTGTCGACGGGTACCCCCAAACGCCCGATGATGAAAACAAGGATTGCTGGACCAAGATCGGGAAAGAGAAACTTGAGATGACTAATTTTTATTAATCCATTTATTTGTATCCAAGGTCGTAGTTCTCCCTTAGGCCTTTCCGAAGGTATCAACGGATTCCCAATCAAAGTCCCGACGCACCTTGCTTCTAGCCCCAAAAATAGAACGAGTAATAAAAACTGTCCATAAAATATAACTGTTGGAGTTTGTGTGGCCTTCAAGTCCACCATCCTATTGCATGGGGAAGAGGGGAAGCTACCTAGCCTTGAATAGGTGACGTACCCCTACTTTTCAGTATCCGTAGGCGTGGATGGTTATCCGCTAGGACGGAGAGCTATCCGCTAGAGCGGATAACTTTTTATGCGTTGACAACCTATAAAGGCTATTTCGCTTCTCCGCAGCCACAGAGAAATCGCCTGCACACCTGACTCTCCACTGACACACGCAAGCCCCTGACAGGTTGGGGAAAATGCGTTGAAAAGTGTAGACACCCTAATCGGTGTCACTTAAGTCCTCGCACAGCCCGATGACGATAGCAATAGCCAATTTGGAAATGATGAACACCAAAGGCAAGATCTCAACCTTAGCTCCTATCTTATAAATTTTCCTCTCATCTTGTAACCCTTGCTCTAAGTTTTCCAGAACTTCAAACGGATCTTAAATCGGAGTCTCGAATCAAAAGTTATGAGCATTTGAAATTTTTAGCCCAAAACCGAGCTTGAACCGGCCCCACGGGTTCATAACCCGATCCGCGACCCGCGGAATATTCCCGTATATCATCTTGACCAAATCACAAGCGTCAAAAAATGGTCCCCACATCCCAATTGTACTTAAATGTACTTAAACGCGAGAGCGGGAAAAATGGCGCTACCGATTTGGTGAAATTCCCACCGCCGGGCTGGTGGTACCACCGCCAGACCGGGCGGACTAGTGCCCGGCAGTCCGGGCAGACATGCCTGGCAGGGCATTTTAGTGCCCGCTTTTGCCCTTTCATGCCCTTTCAAGCCCTCTCATTCCCTTTTCTTCCATTTTTCACTTCCTACCACTATATAATCCCCCTTCCACCTTCATTTCACGGAGGAGCAAGATCAAGCAAGCCAAATTGATTAGAGGGAACTCCCACATAATCATAAAAAGGCCAAAATAAGGTTACTATGCCCAAATAGAGAGAGAGCAAGTCTAATCTACTTCCATCACTATCCTCCTTCAACCTTCTGCCAAAAAATTCATCTCCACCCTTATCCAAACATTCGCCCAAGCACCACAAATCACACCCAAGCACCACAAATCACACCCAAGCACCACAAATCGCACCCAAGTATCACCAAATCGAACACAACTCAAGCACCCATTTACATCCTCCGAGTATCGATATCTTGTCAAGATCATATTCAAGCAAAAAAGGTGTTCTAATCCAAGTAGCTATCCCGAGGGCACTCTACTTTGGTGAAAATCTCTTTTCCTCTCCATTCTGCGTTTTAATATCTTTTTATCATGATTAGCTCTTAGATGATATTCGTTATGTGATTTGTTGGCTCGAATTACTTGTCTTGAGATTTAAATGAATTTAACACGAATTGAATCTCATCTTCACATGGCTAAACATCACTAAATAAATCATGTTCATCTAATCTATTATTTTGCAAAGCATGTAACTTGTAAAACGTTCTAAATGGAATCAATGCACCAAACACTTGCCGTTTATCCATTGATTCCATTCATGGATATACGCTTTAAATGGGTTCGGTTTACCAATCGAATTCATTCATGAGTATCAAACCGACCACCTTTACATGTTGAGTGAATAAATCACCTAGGCATAAAATAGAAATTGGGTTAAAATATTGAACATCATGTGAATGCAATGACAAAACTTTTAATCCATTTGAATAGATCTCACATCCCCGTACTCGAGTCTCTTTTGGGCAACATGAAGTCACACCCTGCATCGGGAAAAGGGCGCATTTGGCTCGATCATGTTATCTTTCTAGATATTCGTGTTTGATGCATTCGCGGTTTCCATGTACCTAAAAACAAGGTGGCAACTTCTTTACCTTGCAAAACAAACCGAACGAAACATGATAAAAATGGTACTATGCCTCCAATCAACACCTAAAACACCATGTGCATGCAGTAATGCGGGGATGCCTTCCTCCAAGGGGATTGGTCTCGGGTCCCACAAAAGACAGTTCGGAGTATCCCCAGCTGCGGACAAGCATCGGTAGTTGCAGATAGCTGTCCGCATCTGCTCGCGGCCGCGGGCAGCTTACTCTTAGCTGGCCGCCACTTGTGGCCGCCTTTAGCCACTATATATACCCCTTTCCCCATTACGTAGTGGACAGAGATCACTCAGAGAGACAAAAAAGGGACAGAGAGAGTATACAGAGACAAAAAAAAAAAGTAAATAAAGACAGTTCAGAGAGACAAATTAAAAAAGGGACAGAGAGAGTACACAGAGACAAAGAAAAAAACAAAGCGAGTTCAGAGGTGGAAACAAACACACAAATAGAGAAAAAGAAAAAAGAAAGTTAAGAGAGTTCATTAGTATTAGTTATGTTTTAAATCACCTAAAATCTGAAAATATTAGAGAGTGTGTTAATAATTTAACTACAAATTCTCCTTCTTAAATCCCTTCACAAAAAAACCAATCAAACACCAACCATAAACACAACTAAAACACCCTAATCATCAAGATTTTTGGAGCTAATCATCTCAAGTTTCCCAATAAGATCAAGATCAAAGTATTTCCTCCTTTCAGCGTAATAAATCAAGTTTAATATTTTGCATATTATTCATCTTATATATCTTGTCTCTACTTCTACCCCTTCTATTTTTATTATATATCGTAATTCATTTCTGCTTACTTTATTTTATTTAAGTTGTCGTAATTATTTATTTGATATGTAAATAATTAATCTCGCACGAAAATGTAAATATCATGTTAACTCGACTAAATAATCACTTAGTACAGAAAATGCAGATATTAGGTCTTTTATATGAAAATGTAAATAAACATGTTAACACAACTTTAATAATCACTAATATAGGTAAACAACGTTTCCCAACCTATTTGTTTATATGCTTTCATATTATGTAAATAAACATAATTGCATGTTATGTGGTCACCTTAAACAAATTCATGTTTATTCTAACCCACCTAATAATCTTAGATTTGGGAAAAAATGAGTTTTTGTATTCATGTTAATTCATTTTCTATCTTTTCAAATCCTAAGTCAAGTAGAGGCCATTTTTAATAAAATGGGCTTACCATGCATGTGGGAGGACCTTCGCCCCCGAAATCGATCTTTGTCTCTTGGGCCAATAAAGTCCTTTTCACATATCTTATAAGATGGGGTGCGGTTTGGCTTATCACCTTTCTAGGTGTTGTGTGATTCCTTTTCTTACAAAATGGTTCCAAGTAACCTTAAACTTTGTGGCGACTTGTTGACTCTTACCTAGCGTACTAGTAAATCCCCAATAACTCAAACACGTTTTTAAAAATAAACAAGAAGCACCTTACTGTGTGGTTTTGAATGCCCCAGAGGCTCGATCGGAGAAGAGATGAGAAGTGAGTAGAAAAGGGATTTATATTGTGAAATAACCGTCATGGAAGGGGTCCTTCCCAACCATGCATGTGACCCCCGAGATGGGGCCACTGGTCATTTCACTCTTCTAAACCCGAGGTAAACTCATTCTCCTCAATATCTCACCCTTTATCAAATGGAACAAAACTCCCCTCGTATCGAGCACCGTACACCGTACGCGTGTGCGGGCGAAATCCGATGTTCACAAAACTCGAATTCTACCGTCCTTTTTAGGCACAAGAAGAATGTTGGTGACCCATTCCAAGTAATTTGCTACCTTGATGAACCCGGCATCCAATTGTTCTGAATTTCTTCTTTAGTCTAAATGGCCCACTCGAGTTTTATTCGTCGGAGATTTTGCTTTAATGGCTTGAGCCCTAGCAAGATCGAAATGGTGTGTTCCTCCACTAACCTATTTATTCAAGGCATATCCTTACACGACCAAGCAAACAAATATAAGAATTCAGTTAACAAGTTATGAAGTTATCGTTCTCTGGAAGAGTTACTGGACAAGCCTATCAGCACTTGGCGTGGCTCTCTAAGTCAGTATTTAACTATTGACGCTCTCTGTTATGAGAGTTTAAAGGTTTAATAATTTCATTAGGCAATTCCAATTCTTCTTTATCTGAGTTAATAGCAACCAGATAGTCCATAGAGTAAGCGAGAGATATAAGCATTTCATTGAAAATTGAAACGATAGACAGAGACTCAGTATCACTTGCGATCACAGGAGGCTCGATGATGACAAGGGGAAGAGATGTACTAGTGTGAATACCAGAAATTGCTATCCTGCTCCGCGTGCGCACAGGGTCCTGGCCGATAAAGGAGAGTTTAACCCTTTTGGTAAAAGGAAAAGATATTGAGAGAATGGGTCTACTTAGGGTCTTAGGATAGCGAAGCTAACCAGCGGCCCCATCTTAGGGTTGCGTGCATGATCGGGAAGGAGTCCTTCCATGTTGGTTATTTCGTCTCCTAAATCCTTTTTCGATTCACTTCTCATCTCTTATCCGATCGAGCCTTTAAGGTGTTCAAAACCACATCGTTAAAGGTGATTCTTGCTTATCTTTAAAAAATGTGTTTTTACTGGGGATTTATTAGTAAGTGAAGTAAGAATCAAGAAATCGCCACCAAGTTTAGGTTACTTGGAACCATTTTGTAATAAAAGGAATGACACAACACCTAGAAAGGTGATATGCCAAACCGCACCCCGTCTCCGAAAAGACGTGAAAATGACTTCATTAGCTCAAAGGCCAAAGATTACGAGTTCGCGGGTGAAGGTACTCCCACATGCATGGTAAGCCCACTTTATTAAAAATGGCCTCTAGTTGACTTAGGATTTGAAAAGGTAGAAAATAAACTAACAGGATTAAACAAACTTGTTTAGCCCGATTCAAACGTTATTAGGTGGGTTGTTCATAGACATAAGTTGGTTAAGGCAGCCACATAACATGCGATTATATTCTTTTGCATATTATGTAAGTGTATTGACAAATAGGTTAAGAAATGTTATTTTCTTACGTTAGCGATTATTAGAGTCGAGTTGACATGATATTTACATTTTCGTATAAAAAGCTTAACGTCTACATTTTTTATACTAAGTGATTATTTTAGCCAATTTAACATGCTATTTACATTTTCGTACGGGATTAATTATTTACATATCAAACATACAAGTTATAAAAAATGAAATATACGAAAAGAGATAACTTTAAGGAATTACGATAGATAATAAAAATATAGGGGCAGAAGTAGAAACGAGATATATAAAGTAAATAATACGCAAATATTAAACTTTATTTGTTACCATCACGTTGGAAACGCCTAGATCTTGATCTTCTTGGAGAAATCGAGATGATCAGTTCCTGAAACCTTTACGGTCAGGGTGTTTTAGTTGTGTTTGGGATTTGGTTGGTGTTTGATTAGTTTTTTTTGTGGAAAGTGATTAAAAGAATGATAATTTGTAGCTAAATTACTAACTAACTCTTTAACTTTTTCTAATTTTAATTAAGTTAAAACTTAATTAACTCTCTTAGCCTTTTCTTTTCTCTATGCTCTCTGGACTTTCTGTTTCTTTTGTCTTTCTAATGATTATCTCTGTGTGTGGTGATCTCTATCAAATTATGTCTGGTTGTCTCTCTAATGTGCGCCTAGTCTACCGGAAATTGAGAGTAATGGAGGGTAGTTATAGGGGCTAAAGGCGGCCAAAGGTGGGCGCCAACTCAGCAAAAGACCATCCGTAGCAGGGAACAGTTGTCGACTCGGGCGGATGGTCATCTGTGACTTGCGGATACAAAAAGTCAAGGTAGGCTTATGCATTGAACAGTGATTGGCCAGCTTTTGCAGGGAGACAAAGTTGGCAGGGGTCTTGTCCTAGGCCAGCTCCCTAGGCGGATGGGTTTTCGCCACTGCGGATGGAGAAAAAGTGAGCTTCGTCCAATGGGATCACGACGTGTGCCCCTTGGTCCTCACGTAATTTGCCCCAAGGCAGCTTTCAGGTTATTTCCTAACTTTCATAGGGTTGCAGTTACTTTAGACTTTAGTAATTTTGTTTTTGTTTTACTTGTTTGTTTTACGTTTCATTTTACGGTGTATATGGACTCCAATTCGAGATCTGTTAACACTTACACAAAGGTTTAAGCGAGAGCTATAACCTCAGATGTGAATAAAAAGGGCTACAAAAGTTTATAGAATTAGTCATCTCGAGTCTCCTGTTTCCGACCTTGATCCGGCACTCCATGTTTTCATCATCGGGCGTTTGGGGGTACCCGTCTACACGGTAGGATGTCTATATAAGCCCATACTTTGACCGAGCTCTTTTCAGGGAAAGAGTGAAAGTCAAAGTATGAGAATGCAGGCGGGACGCACGCTCTATTTTCCAGGGTTTGGGAGGGACAATGGAACGAATTGGGGCTTGCGCCATCTTTCCATAGAAGCCGATTTGACACATCCGCGCCTCATTTTTCCAGAAAATCTTTTTAATATGTGAATCCCCTAAGGAAAATACAAGTTGGGTTTTGAAAAATGTCTTGGTGTGTAAAAATAATTTCCGGGTCCTTAGTCGGGACAAGGAGTGATGAATCACCAAGTCGTTATTTAAAAGGTGACAAGGGGTGACGAATCACCAAGTCGATTTAAAAAGTGACAAGGGGTGACGAATCATCAAGTCGTTTTAAAAGGTGATGAGGGGTGACGAATCACCAAGTTAGTTTAAAAGGTGACAAAGGGATGAAGAATCACCAAGTAGGCTTAAAAGGTGATAAGGAGTGACGAATCACCAAGGCGGATTTAAAAGGTGACAAGGGGTGACGAATCACCAAGTCGGTTTAAAAGGTGACAAGAGGTGATGAATCACCAAGTCGGTTTAAAAGGTAACAATGGGTGACGAATGACCAAGTCAGTTTTGAAAAGGTGACAAGGGGTGACAAATCACCAAGTCGGTTTAAAAGGTGACAAGGGTGGACGAATCACCAAGTCAGCTTTTAAAAGGTGACAAGGGGTGATGGTTCACCAAGTCGGTTTTTGAAAACTGTCTTTGTTGGTTAAAAACAATTTTCGGGATACTTAAAGGGACAAGGGGTGAAAAATCACCAATTCGGTCTAAAAGTTGATAAGGGGTGATGAATCACCAAGTCAGTTTAAAGGTGACAAGGGATGACGAATCACCAAGTCGGTTTTAAAGGGTGACAAGGGGTGATGAATCACCAAGTCGGTTTTATAAGGGTGACAAGGTGTGATGAATCACCAAGTCAGTTTTTAAAAAGGGACAATGGGTGAAAAATCACCATGTCGATTTTTAAAGTTTGGGAAATTTTTCAAAATTGGGGGGTGACAACCTGCCGAATACGATTTTGGTCTTTGCTTTCTTAGCTTCGCCCCTTCTTGGGTCTCTTATCCTTCGTTGAGCCCCCAGTTAGGATATGTTCATATTGATCCTGAACATGGAGTTCATTTCTCGGGTCAAGCCCCATGTGTGGACTTCTATTCTTGTACTGAGCCCCATGTGTATGATTACGTGGGGAGTTCCCTCTAATCAATTTGGCTTGTTTGATCTTGCCCCCCCTTGCTAATCACATAGGTGTTCTTAAGAATAATTCTTTTTGAGAGATGTTAATTCTCTTAAAAAGGACTCTTAAGTTTCCAAATGTGCTCCTTTGATTCTCTCCCAAGCCCCTCCCTTGAATGAAGGGGTTTAGGACGTATTCATAGGTGCCAAAATGCGGGAGGAGACAAGGTAAAATAGGTCCGGGACCACATGCTCCCACCGCCAAACCGGTGCTGAGACCGGTTCGGCGGTCTTAGATATTTGTTGTACGATCGATTTCTGATTGGCCGAGAACTCAAACATACATTTTAATTAAAACTCCCAATATGGTATGTATCTATGGATTTGGGTCCATTTGAGATTCTTGGGAGAATTTGGGCGGATATTTGATCCGTTTACCGCTCCATGCTCAATTTTGTGCCGAAATACAACTACGTCCATAACTTTTGATCCGGACTACGATTGGGGAGCCGTTTGAAGTTCCGAAAAGTTTAGAACAAGGGTTAGAAGGTGAGAGGAAAATTTATGAGCGAGGAATCAAGGTTGAGATCTTGCCTTTGGTGTTCATCATTTCCAAGTCGGCTATTGTTATCATCATCGGACGGGGCGAGGACTTAAGAGACACCGATTAGGTTGTCTACAAAAGACAATTTGAGTTTAATTTATAAAATGTTACTTGTCTCGTTGTTATGCCAAATAACCAAATTGGTATTTTCAATGAACCCCTTTGTATTTTAATATCTTGCAAAAATGATTGCGTACATATATGGTAATTAATATTTTATTGGGCGACATATTACCCAACAATTCATATCCTGTGAGTATGGCTCCATGGTGAGTACGGGCGCGTGGATCACACGCGCGTCTCGTACACATTTTTTTTTTTTTGGAAAATTTTCGTTTTGTCGTGGTTTATATGATTTGTAGTGGATAGCCCAAAACATGTACTGAGATAGTCAAAACATGTACTGAGACATCGAAAAGTTGTACCGGGTCCTAAAAATAGTGTTTGTCGGATTGTAAAAAGGTGATATTAATATAAATTCAATATGCTGCCCTTATCAGTAAATAGTGCCTATTTCTTTGTAAACTATTACCTATTTTAGTTAGCTAGCATCAATATTCAATTTTGAACAATAATAATATTTGGGTGATTAATACTTATTTTTGGTCCTTCTGTACCAACTTTTGATAAATCAGTACACTTTTTTATGATCAACGTACTAGTTTTTGGGTCATGAGTACATGTTAAAAATAGAGTGAAAATCTTAATAAGTCAACATTAACATAGTGAGAACAATCAGTCGTATTGATATAGACAAAACAGGTACTTGGATATAGGACTCCGGTGAGGTGCCCTCATACAAGTTTTTGCCTAGTGAGAAATTGTTATTTAAACCCAGAGGAAGTGAAAATCCAATCTTTTTTTTTTTTTCAATTGTCTCATGGTAAGTTTAACGTATTTACTCAATATCAATACTAGAAATACTTAATAGTACTAGTTTTTGGATTGTAAGCAAATGTGAAGTTCATCT